>JAVXUP010002353.1:0-139749 GCA_033070095.1 Escallonia herrerae | reverse complement strand
AAATAATCCCAATGTCCTAAATTTGGTGTTCCAAGTGTCACTTGAAGAGTGTCTTGACCGAAGTGCCCCTAAATAATTAACAATGACCAAAAGGGTACCCCAATCCCCCAAAGACTGCCTTGGAAGTCCAAAAGCTGCTGTTTTGTCTTCTACGCTAAGGCACAGTAGTAGCTGGCAATAGCATGGTCCCAAAATTACTTTTTCTTATGGTCAACTCTTGGATTACTACTAATAATTAATCCACTTAACTCGTTTTGTCTTTTCCCTTAAGTGAACTGTGAACACAATAAAAAAAATAAATAAAAATAAAGTACTTAAAAGGCAAAAAGAATCACCAGTCAAAAAGGGTCACCTAGCAAACATTAATCTACTTTCAGATGATGGGCAATTTCGTAATTGCAACACCACAAAAAACAAAAAATAAAATTAACAATGAATCCACATTTAAAATTACGAAGATCTTAGCCCCTTTAGCTCTTTGGGTTTTTTTTTTCCTCAAGATTCTCATATTCCGATTTTGCATTCGTTTGGCTTGAAAATAACTTTATTCGATTACTTAGTAATCTTCGAGGTGATTTTAAAGACTATAAAAAGTACTTACATTTCTTTTCATCACCTACTTTCCCTTCTGCAAACTTACTCAGAGAGAAATGATAATTTGATGAGCGTGTTTGAGGAGGGGAAAAAAATCCTATAACATAAAATCATGCGCGCTTCATCTAAACCAACGGCGGTAGATAAAGCGTAAATTACACTCAATCTTTACAAAAGGTTAAAAAAATCAACTTACTATCTTTTTTTTAATCTTTTTTAGCGACAAGGGTAGTAATGATATTATAATTTTAACTTTTGTAAGAGAATGCCAATGAAAACAATTCATTTCTCTACTCAATACAACACAAATACCACATCATTGCATATCTATTTGCCTTCATTACAAGGAAGTCAACACTAAAAATCCAATAATGGCAACATGACATCTGTTGCTAAATTACATATTGATACAAGTAATCCTAGTCATAATTGTGGGGAATTCAGTGGATTGACAAGAAATGGTCCCTTTATGCTCTTTTTTGTTACTCCACGGTTCTTTTGTAATTGTTGTCAAAAGAAAATATATGCACGTAATATATCATAGACTACGAATAATCCTTTTTTTTCTGACAGACAGTTTTTTGTTCCAATTCATTCCAAAAAATAAAATTTATTATAATCTTTAATTAAATTTTTTTTTTAATTGGCTATTGATTATGAGATGAGAATGTCATCAATGTATGTGCATTTCTATGACCTTTTGTAGGCATCTGCTTGTCTCTTACATTATGTATAATATTTATATGAACAAATTTTGACTGTTATCCGATTGTAGGAATCTTTGTCCAACCTCATATATAGTGGCAATTAATAACTGCTAAATATCTTTAATGACTTTTTTGTTAATACTTTTAGCGACAACTCTTAATAGCACTTTTTTAGCGTCACTGAATAAAAGTCATTAAAAATTTTTAGCAGCCATCAATTGTCGCTATATAGGGTAGGAGGAAGATTCCTTCAACCTGGGTAGTAGCTAAATTTTTTCCTATTCATATTTATATTATTAATGACCAAAAATTAAGTTAGTTATATACAGTAGCAGAAAGGTGTATAAAAAGTTAAAGACAGGTGTACCTCTGCGTGTGGGTACATATGTGTACCTCTGCGTGTGTGTACATATATGTACCGGCACAAAGTCCACTCTCACAGTACATTACAAGAGAAGAAGAAGAAGAAAAACGAATGGACAGAAATCCGGATAATCTTACCACCCGTCAAAGCTAACCCAAAAGGTGAGTCGTTTTCATGGCGTCTGCACCACCACCTGCATAGAAAAATCCTTCCTTTATACGCGTTAATTCCCTTCACAATAAATAAGGAGAGGCCATATTCAACAACCCATTTGCATTTAAGACAAACCCACAAAATTTCTTAACAATTTCAGATCTGGGTCATTCTAGAGCGAGAGCGGGGAAGTTTGCATCTTTTTTGCTTTTTTTGGAGAGAGAAGATTTGACGGGGGATTTTGATGGCATCAGCGGCGATATTCTCGTCTTTGAGGAGGCGGAGATCGCCTTCTTTAGAGGCTTTCTTGGCTCCGGTGGATCTAAGCGACGTCGCTTTGTTGGAAACGCTGGCGGTGGTGGCAGGTGAGCTGGTTTCATCGTTCTCGGGCAGAACGATGCCGTTTCATCGCAAGAATTTAAGGTCCCTGGTGCGCAAAATTGAGGTAATCTTTGTGTTGTTGGAGTATCTTAAGGACAATGGGTCAAAGCTGCCGTCAACGGCCATTTTGTGTTGCAAGGAGCTGTATTTGTTGTTGTGCAGGTGCAAGATTTTGCTGGATTACTGCTCCCAATCTAGTAAGTTATGGCTGTTGCTTCAAAACCATTCAATTTCTGGCCATTTTCATGATCTGAATCAAGAGATATCTACTCTTTTAGATGTTTTGCCTGTCAGAGAATTGGGTTTTAGTGATGATGTTAGGGAGCAGGTCGAATTGTTAAGAAAGCAATCAAGGCGGGCGAAAGTGTTTATTGATGGTGACGATGAGGCCTTGAGGCTGAGGTTCTTTTCGTTATTGAGCGATTTCGAAATGGGTCGGATCCCCAATCCGGTGGATTTGTATGGCTTCTTTGTTCAGAAGTTGGGGATTTATGATGTGAGGAATTTTAGGAGTGAAATTGAGTTATTGGAGGAGCAGATTGTTAATCATGACGGAGATGTTGAACCTACTGCGATGGTGCTAAACGGGTTTGTGGCTGTGGCGCGGTATTGTCGGTTTTTGTTGTTTGGATTCGAGGATGATGAGGTGGAGTTTGGTGGGAGGCATAAGAAGTCGACGAAAGGGTTGATCATTCGGGAGATTGCGGATACGTTTATTACGGTTCCGAAGGATTTCTGTTGTCCGATATCGTTGGATTTGATGACAGACCCGGTCATTGTTTCGACTGGGCAGACATACGACCGGGTTTCCATTATGAGGTGGATTGAGGAAGGGCATTGTACTTGCCCGAAGACGGGGCAACTTCTTGTTCACAAACGGCCTGTGCCCAATCGGGCTCTTAGGAACTTGATTGTGCAGTGGTGTGCTGCTCATGGAATTCCATATGATCAACTTGAGAGCTCAGAGTCATGTTCTGACGGATTTGTAGCTGCTTCAGCAAGCAAGGCTGCTATTGAGGCTAATAAGGCCACGGCAGGTCTTCTCATTGAGCAGCTAGCACATGGGTCACATGGTGCAAAAACTGTTGCTGCACGAGAGATACGGTTTTTAGCGAAAACCGGGAAGGAAAATCGGGCTTACATTGCCGAAGCTGGAGCAATACCCCATCTGAAAACGCTGCTGTCGTCACAGAACGCTGTTGCGCAAGAGAATTCTGTAACCGCAATGCTTAATTTGTCGATATATGATAAGAACAAAAGCCGGATTATTGATGAAGTAGGCTGTTTAGGATCAATTGTAGATGTCTTGAGATTTGGGCACACAACTGAGGCCAGGGAAAATGCTGCAGCTACACTGTTCAGCCTTTCTGCGGTCCACGATTACAAGAAACGTATTGCGGAAGAAGATGGGGCCGTGGAAGCACTAGCTGGTTTGTTGACGGAGGGAACACCAAGAGGAAAGAAGGATGCTGTGACGGCATTATATAATCTCTCTACGCATACAGATAATTGTGTGAGAATGTTAGAATCGGGGGCTGTAACAGCATTAGTGGCGGCTTTGGGATTCGAAGGTGTTGCAGAGGAAGCGGCAGCTGCATTGGCACTGATTGTTAGGCAGCCGATTGGGGCGACAGCAGTTGAGAAAGAGGAAATGGCAGTGGCTGGACTACTCGGAATGATGCGCTGCGGGACTCCTAGAGGGAAAGAGAATGCAGTTGCTGCATTGCTCGAACTCTGTCGGAGCGGTGGGAAAGTAGCCACCGAAAGGGTGTTGAAGACGCCAGCGTTGGCCGGCTTGCTTCAGACGCTGCTCTTCACCGGAACGAAGCGGGCTCGGAGAAAAGCAGCATCCCTTGCTAGAGTTTTCCAGAGGTGCGAGAATGGGGCCTTACATTTTGGTGGGTTGGGTATAGGTTATGCGTTTGCAAGCAATTCGGCTCCAAGTAGAGATACTCATACTAGTTTTGCTGGGGATGTCACAGTGCAAATGTCAATCTCTGTACCAGTTCTATAGTGGTAACATCTGCCCTTCTTGTTGTCAGCAATTTAGTAGCTTCACAGTTTTACTTGTAATATTTACAAATTCTTTTATTGATACACATAAACCTGAGAAAAAGGTTTCAGGATACCATACCTGGTGTGTTTGGTAGGAAATGTGTTTGTTTAAATCCCTGTTATCAAAGGCGGTCGTGTAGGGAGCAATCAAAATTACACTCCGAACCCTTGAAGTTTAGAAATTTGCTAAGACGAGTCGCCTAGGCGGCGTTGACTGGCCGAGGTCTAGTTGCTAGCCTAAACATTCGCTCGGGAGGTTAGATTTGGCGGTGTCTAGGCGGCGTTGACTGGCCGAGGTCTAGTTGCTAGCCTAAACATTCGCTCGGGAGGTTAGATTTTGAGGTTGAATACGAAATAGTTTGGAACATAAAAATCCAGCCCGTAATTGAATGGTTCAGTTTTAACCAATTGGTTATAATAGTTTGGAACGATCCGGTTTGTACGGTTTGGGCTTGTAATTATTTCTGGACTTATTTGGGCCTATCATTGACAATTGGGCCTTCGTTACATGGATGATCACACAAGTTTTTTGAAGCATATCTATTGAAGTTAGGTTATATATACATATTGCTGGTCAAGTCATAAATGAGGTGAACGTTAGATAATAACTATGATTGGAGTAAAATTAAAAAAAAAAATTAGTTGCACATATATAATATGGTTTCGTTCGATTTAGAATTGTATACAAAAAAGCAAACTGAACCGACAGAACCGAACATTTATTTTGGACAAAAATAAATAAATAAAATCAAACCGGTTTGTTTTTAAAATCGATGCACGATTGGCATTGGGTTTGACCGATTGGATTGATTTGAACGGTTCAAACGCTCACACTGCTGTCTGTGGCTGGTATCTTGACCTCTGTGGTTCAAAGCAGTTGAGTCTGCTATTGCCGTAACGAGCAGGTTGTTAGAATGGAGTCGTGAAGTTTGCTTCGAAGCCAACCGCAGCAGACTTTAGTTGATGCTTCAATATTCCGAGACTCATCTTTCCAGCCAATCAGTCAAAGTTTGTTCAAATTTGTGTAGCGGAATAGAGGGATTACGTGTTTGGTTACTTCCTCTGCCCTTCTGCTTTACCTTGGAATTGAGAGGAGAAGAAAATGAAAGCCATGATAAAGATGTTACTACGTTCTGGTTTGACTTCCTAGCAGGAACAAAACAGAACTCTCAAGAGCAACACCAGTTTGCTAGTGAAATGCAGGGCCTTGTGATTGGCAATCAGGATATCAAAACTCTCTTCTCCTTCATGTTAGCGTTCTTGGGAACACTTCTTCTGGAATGTGAAACTAGCCCAGAAGCCAGTAGACTCAGAACTCCCCCCAACACACACAAAGGCACTGAAGCAGCACGTATAAACGGCCAACGATAAGGCACTCATAAGAAATTATGATTCCAACATGCAGGGATAGGTTGAAGATAATATCTAAAGGAATCCGGGGGCTCCCAAATTATGGAAGATCAGCAGGATCAGTAATGAAGAATAATGCACAAATAGTCTAATATGCACTCCAACAGAGCACACGAGCCTAAGTGAAGTGCCGGTTTGACGTATGTAGGAGCAGTGTCTACGTGTCCGAGAGAAAACAAATATGTGGGCTAAAAAAGGTCCTGACTAGTCTCGGAGGCAGGGAGTGCGAGAGACAGAACACCTGCACGACATCGACGTGTAGCCTCCGCGAAACCTCATTGCCAAATAGCAACATCAAATTTCCACTTCAAATGAGCATTTTGATTGTGAGGCTATTTCACTCAGAACACTCGAATTCAAACCGTTCCACTTGAGTTATGAAGGTATGCCCCTATGCACTGCAAACTACCAAACCACCCTGTCTATAACAAGATTTCGCTCTTGCTGAATTTTGCTAGGAAGTGAGATCAGTATACGTAATTGATGCCTGCAACTTCGAAATGTGCATACTAGCGTACTTGGGTGTGCTGGTCACTTATCTGAAGATGATTCGAGGTAACAAAACTTTACATCTTATATAAAGCTCGAAGCAAATCCTTGAGCTGAACTTTAAATTCTGACGAAAGATCAACACAACTCAAGAAGCTAAAGTGCCCCGGTATTACACAGCAGCCAATTTTCATAAGACAGAGACCTTAGGCCATGTACCGCTTTAGTTAGGATCATAAATTTCGCTTCATTAATAGGTTCCAGTACATGACTAGCCTCGTGCTGTATTTCTTTCAAAACCTCCACAGGCAGTGAACTGCAGCAGACAATAATTAGTCTCCTATTTTAGCTTCCTAGCTCTAACCTTCCTTGGCCGATGGCTTAATCAGCTTATGGTTTTCAAGCAACTCAATAAATGCTGCTTCACTATGGTTCGAGAAAGGGACACCGTTGTCAATTTTCTGCATCTCCCCAAAGATCAGCTACACGATGAAACAATTTGTTGGTTTATTTAGTAGGTTTACCATAGTCGGAAAATCTGTAGCCATCTTCATAATTCTTAGTCCTTATCGAAGGACGGAGAGTGACCTAATCACTTAATATATCCATCATATACCAATTGTTGTAGCTTAAGGGACCTGAGTCATTACTCTGGAGTTCACCGAGGTAGAAAAAACCGTCGAAAAATAGATTCTGGGAGCAACTTAAATGGACTTTATCTTCTTTCATATTTTCTTTTTCTCAATGTCTGCTGGCTTCTTGAGTGAGCATCTGCATTAGTGTCGTAATTTCTTGTGTTTTTGTCCATCAACCTTACTTCCTCACATTTGGACCAGTACAAATCCTTGTAGTATGTGTGTACAGCTGCATTATGAACTTGCTGATCAGTATAAAAGCTTGGAGCTTATGCAGCATCCTTTTGTTAAACTAGATGAGCTTACTGAACTATTATAATCTTTCAGAAAGCTCTGTATGTTGTTGTTGGCCTATAACACAGAAATTTTAACTCAAAACATATAAGATATGTAGTTAGACGAAGTATTTTGAACTTGCGGGAGTTCAGTTGTTGCAGTTCAGATTGGGTTAGCCTTTTTCGCACACACTCATTTTGTTGTTTGCTGTGTGAAGCCTTGAACTGAAATAATGTAACTAAGCTTGGTTTTGATGTTTGCACTGTATGCTGGATTGTTTCTCAGATTGACTTTGCTTCTACAATTTGATGCTACATTTAGTTTCGATTATTAACATAATTGATGAAGGGCGGTGCAAAATCCCATCTGCTGTCAACCTATTTTAGTTTTGACACAAATAGTTCTTCTATGTAAAGTTTCATTGTCCGGGCTTGAAACTAGTAGATCTCTCTCCTGAATCCCACGCTTGCGTAGGTACAAGAATGTCAAAATTACTAACAGTCCATTCTGCCACTTGATTTGGGTCTTTGTAAATCTCAGTTCCCAAATCAATGGAGCTCCATTGCCTTCTTGCTGGTGGAGTGCCTGGATCCTGCAAAACTTGATATTAGTTCACAATGGAATGCAAATATATCCCGTAGTTAGGAGGAAACATTCTTCATTGTGGTGGCAATGGCTGTCAAAAAACTATATTTCCTTTGAAATTAGAAAAGTTCAAACCTGGTAAAAATAGAGCGATTGGGACAACCGCCCAACGTCAAGCTCCCATGTCCTTGGATCCCCAATCCAACCCTCCCCTCTCCTTGTGGGATAGCCATATTCACCCCAAACTGGATGTGGCAATATCTGCATTATCTCCTGAGGCTGAGGATTGCTGTATGGATCACACAAGCTGTAAGGAGTCTCAAGATGTTCTCCATTTCCAGGAGAGCAGTACAAGTGATAGGCCTTATAAGGATAATGAGCAGCATCACTACGATGGACACGAGTCCCATTGGGGAACGTGTGGTAAGGTGGGCACAAGTTGACCCTGTCTGGACGGCACCATGCAGGTGTGTCTGGATTTAGTATCATTTCGCTGTATCGCGTTACATCTGAAGTAACGTTTCCATCACACTGCTGACCATTGTTCTTCCAGCAGCTCCCCATGTCCATCAAGTAGAGTTGGCTGTTAGGACCACCACCTCTTATCACATTCAAGGTGAACCTCACTTTGAAATTTGGCGACTCTGGAATCTGCATAAACAACATGTCAAGTCATCCACTTTGTGACAGCTCGAAAGTATCTTCGCAGCTTTGTTTATTCTGAGCAAGTGGTGAAGAAGGCTTGCTTGTTCTTCCAAGTTCAAATTATAAGGAACAATTGAGGAACAGACTTACAATTTTTGACATTCCCCTTGTTGGGTAATGGTAGCCACCAGAAAATCCATGCGTGGTATCAGATCTCAAATACAGCATCAACCAGGGATACTTGGTTGAAGTCCTCAAGACATGATGGAAAACCCAACTTCCTTGTCCAAGTTCCTTCTTCCAAGTCACAGAATGGTAAGAAATGTTCCCCACCATCCCTTTACTCAAATCAGCATCCAAATCCCATGAGCCAAAAAACCTCCCCCTAAGAGTAGTTCGGTTAGGCCCTTGTAAGGTGGTGTAATCGTGATAAATCGATGGCTGGTTCATGCACCCTTTGCCAAAGCAAGGGAACGAGGGATCAGGGCCGAAAGGTCCAACTTTATGGCCGTTCTTCGGGCACTTGTCCGCGTAGGTGTCCATGTTGCCACTCTTGAGCATGATCATCCAGAATTGCCATGGATTCGGAGTGGCTTCAACTTGGCATTTCGAACCCAGATACAGTTCTTTCTCCGCAGCATATAGTTCTACGTCCAGCAAAGCTTTTGGATCCCCTCCAGTAATAGGCTTTCCCAATCCTAACTTGTTATCTTCCTCAGTAACTCTATGGACTGCTATGTATGGGAATGAATTGCACAGCGAGCAACTTTCTACTTCTGCAGTTTTACATTTTCAAACCATTCTTAAACAAAAGAAATGCAACTGGATTGCTACACTGGAATATGGATCATGATCAGATTTTCAGAACTACAAGAGATGGGATTCCCCAAATCTGAGTCTTTTATCGCATATTGTTATCGACAGTCACTTTAGCAACCAGTTTAGTAGTATCATAGATATATCCCTCACTAATATCTTTTCTTTTGCAAATTCACCTTCACCTTTGGAGTTACCCTAACAATTACATTGAATCCGAGTTCAACAAACATATTGCAGGTTCTTGGGATTTATCATTGACACGTTAGATGAATTTTTCGGTAGCGAAACAAACTCAAACATAGCAAATATTCTGATACATTGTGACAAGGAAGAGGGACCAGAGAAGAAAGAAGCAGAAAAGGAGTATTTCCTCAATTCTTTGTGAATTTGATGATTGAAAAGGCAGGTGAATGAAGCACTTACCTTTTGACGGTTGAGAGACTTTGTAAACATCAAAGCAGTCAGCAGCTCTAGGACTGCCCATGTTAGGAGCTTCTTCTCCAACTTCATTGCATTGGTTCCATGCCTCTATCGCCAATCTCAGCCCGTCCCTCCTCATCCCCGGATCACCAACCGCGGATACGTACTGCTCATCTGCATTACCAACAGCGTAAATGCCTGAAAGACACGCGACAATCACAAGAAGAGCTTGGGCGAAACAGGATGGCATTTTGTGCCATGCCATTGAGGAGGTGGATACGAGTTGCTGCTTCTTCGTATGTTCTAGTCACCAAACACACTCTTCTAAACGACCTTTCCTTTTATTATAGCATAAACGACGTTCTTCCTCAAAGAGAGCGCGCGCGCGTGGTGCTTATACTACACAATGGCACCACATTGCTTGTCGGGTGATACTTCTATCCAAAATAGATACGTTCCTAAAGCAGATGATTAGCAAAAGAATGTTGCTCAATGAATCAAATCAGCATTGTACCTAAGATCAAACACCTAAGAGCAGTCATATATGATGGTATTGATGGGAATCATGCTGTACTAGTTATTAGCTTTCCCCACAGAGTTACAAGTTGGACTAATTTGAAACTTGATCTCGAGACAATTCTCTCCTACTTGGTGAGGAACCTTTCTTTCTTGGCATGCCTTCACAGAACACCAGAAATGTGGACAGGAGATTTGGTTTCTTACATACAAAGGTATGCCTTCATCATGGCCGAAGCAAGGCAAAGCATTAGGAGAAAGCAAGCCTTTGGGTGCAAGCTAGTCTCCTCATTTTTCTCTCTATCAAGAGATATATTGACATGACCCATTAACCGTAGCTCAATTATGTTCTCTTCATATAGTTAAAACGGTTCATGTGTGGCTCCTCTTCGTTCAGGGAAAGGGGTGAATTGAAACGGAAATGAAACACATATTTACCAACTTTAACGAATTTAGAAGATTGTTTTTGTCCAACTTATTTTATGCTTTACTACAAAAATAAAGCATTTTGGGTAGTTTTTCAGTCTGTTTCCCTTTTTTTTCCGACATAATTCCAATTTGTTTTCATTAATGGAAATGGACCTAAAACGGAAGTCCTTTCATTTATTTACCTTTTAAAATATCTTTTGAGTTATCAAAAGGTAAATGATATGACATGCTGGAACGAGTTACATAAGAAACTTTACTTCCTTTGGCTGCCTAAGTTATGATACCTTTTGAGCTATTGAAAAAGTAAATGATATGACATGTTGAAATGCATTATATTAGAAACTTTATTTACTTTGGCTGCTCAAATTATGTTTACAATATTGTAAACTCTACCCTAAAAAAAATCGCTCACTAATACCTGAAAGACAAATTACAATGAAAATTCTTCCATTTAGCCTTTGAGTTATCAAGATAAAGAATATATACGATACAACATGCTGGAACTCGCTACATTACTAACTTCATCCATTATTAATGCTAAAAATTGCACTTTGACTTTCGGTACTTATATCAATGTGTGATGTGCTTCTCTCATGTTAAAAAAAATCTGTGCTAAACCTACCCTCTCTCCTAAAAAATTACGTAGATTAACCAAAATTGTTAAAGAATCGTTGAAAAGACATTATTACCCTCACAAGACCCCTTTTTCTACTTTAAGCAAAAACCTCATTTTTAGTTTAAATATAGTAAAAAAAAACTTTACTTTTCTCTAAACATTCTCTTTCATGTTTAATTGTTAATTTGTAGACTCTCATGCCATTTTCTCTTCGAGTAAGGGTCAAAATCAGGCTATGGAGAAAAAGAAGTTTGGTATAGTAGAATTGTGTTATAAGACAGGCAGTATATGGTTCGGTCTTCAGACCCACAAAAAGAAAACAAAATCATGGTTTTGAAAAGAAGAGAAAAAAAATAATTCAAATAAAGAACAAATTGGTTGCAAAAGCCAAATAAATAGAGTTAAATTTTTATTTTTTTTTAATTTGAAAAAAATGGTAAGGTGAATGATTATCCTGCCATTATTCAATTTTTCTTAATTTGCTCAAAATTATAGTGCCTCTTTTTCCGTCATCCACCCTATTGCCATAGTCGCCACCACCTTGCCACCGCAATCATCCACCCCCACCACAACAACCTACAAACCCATCACCACCCCAACGTGCAAACCCACCACCACCTGAACTTGTTAACCACCACTTCCACCCACCTTCAAAACCAACCACAATTACAACTATTAATCACCACAATAACTAATTCCACCACCATCATCCACCCCCACCACCACTATGCCACCCCAGCTATCTGTAGAGCTACATACGAACCGAGTTCAAGCTGAACATAAGTATGTTTAAACTGGTTTGTATAGTTTAGGTCGTGCTTGTTTTCGTGTTCGGCTCGAGTTCGTTCGTTTATTTATATAAATCGAACTCCAACTTGAAGACTCTACTCTCATTCAAAATAATTATTTTCAAATTAGAATTAAACCTTACTTGACCCAATTGTCTAACCGATTTTAGACTTTCAAGTTTGAACTAATAAAAATTTATAATTAAGTTATATGACTTTTGGGCTTTGAACATATCACAATTATGTTATTATCCAGATGAGCAGTTCACGAGCATATTCATGAATATTTTGGAATGTTCATGCTCGGCTCGTTTAATAAATGAGCTCTAAAATTTTGTTCATGTTCGGTTTGTATATTACATAAACGAACTTGAACGAGTTCTTTCGGGAATGAACCATGAGGAATTCATGAATAGCTCGGTTAATTTACAGCCCACCCCACCACCATAACCTATAAACCCCCACCACCACCTCAACCTATTAATCACCACTGCAACCACCCTTAGACCCACCATATTTACACCAATGACCACCACAATAACAAACCCAACCACAGTGATCCCCCGCCACCAGAGTCGCCACACCCTGTCACCCCAGTCATCCACCCTTATCACCGCATCCCACATCTTCCACCATACTGTCATTTCACCACTTGCATCACACACCACATAAGATTGCCGCCCCACCATTACACAACACCGCAGTCACACCGTTACAAGACACTGTTGCATCACCCGCCACAAGACACCGCCACATCACCTATTGCAAATTGCCCACAAATTGACCATCGACCCATATTCAGTCGTCCAATCATTGCCACCCACCTCGTCCCCCACCACCACACCACACTTCCGTACCCACCACCCTACCACGAAATGAACCACCTTCACACCCACCACCATCGACCACTAACCACCACAAATTGCCAACCTACCACCCACAAATGCAACCCAAACAAACAACAATGGCTAATTCTTTATTACAAACTGATAAAACAAATTGGTTAATTTTTTAATTTTGTTAAACAATAAGGCGCTTGTATAGCTAAAGGGCAAAGGCAAAACCGCCTTTTCTAAGGAAATATCATAGTTGTCACTCACGTGCAGGTAATTTTGATGTTATCTGTCTAATATGCATAATTTTTGAAAGTGGGAGTAGGTTTAGTACACATTTAACATGAGAGGATCACGTAGCATATTGGCGCAAGTATAGGGAGCCAAAGTGCAGTTTTTCCTATTAGACAGTCGGGACATCGCTACCCATGCTATACCCAAATTTCTATTGGTGTCAGGGGACTCTTGGTGGCCTCGAAAAACCACATATAGTGTGACAAGATTAGTCTTCACACCGCTTTTGTGAGAAATATGAGGATAGTATGGTAAACTAGAAGGTCAAACTTGATTATGAGAAAAGTAATTATTTCATAATCCTCACTTTCCAGGATTATGGATTTAATCGGTTTGAGCTTTTTTACGCTGATTAAATTTCTTAATCTATTTTGCCAAACACTCATAAATCTGATTTAATCTAAATTAAATCAGGTTTGACCATCCCAAAATCAATCCCAAACACCCTCTTAGTTAGTTAACTTAATGCTAACAAAATTCTTTTTGTTTCTCTTTCGAACACTAATGGTGAATAAAAGGAAAATAAAGATGAAAGATCTGTCAGTAGCCTTTTGAGCTATCAAGATGAATACGTAATACGTAAGATATGACATGATGGAACGCATCGCGTTACAGAGTTTGTTTATTTTAGGATAATCGGATTGTGGCTTCCAAAGTTATGTTCAAACATGTCGTAATCTATGCCTCAAAGAAACCATTCAGGAGTAAATGGGAACATAAACGAAATCAAAAGTTGTATGAAGTATATAGGATTGTTCGTTTGATAGAAATCTAGAATTGCATTAATAATTTCAAAAAGGTTACAATTTTTCTCCGAGCAAGCCATCGCGGCTTTAACATAGTAAGCGAAAATTCACACATAATAATGTACATATAAAAAAGAAGCACACAGTTATATATTATACAAAATAGAAGAGTTAGATCACGTTGCGGCAAAGTTCATGAACCCAATCATGGTATACAAGAATGCGGACATGACAGGTTAAAGCTACTAGGGATGTGGCTTCCTTCATTTGCAGGTTGGTAGTCTTGCCAATACTGAAGTATATAGGATTTGACATGCTGAAACACACTATATATACGAGTCACTGTAGCACATGCGATGCGTGTGCGAAAATAAAATTAATAGTACAGATTTTGTTATATATATAAAAAAATGTACACGTGCTTATTGTCATATTCAGTAAAATGAATCTTATATTATAGAAAATAAGTTAGTCATATGTGTCCAAACATAAGTTAGTAAAGTATTATTTTCGTATCAAACTCGGCCTTTAAATTTTACTTTAACTCTATTCTTTAATGAACTTTAATTTGTGAAAACTAAACATAATTTTATAGGTAATTCTTATCAATTAAGATTTTTGTCACTTTTTTTAAAAAAAACTCGGAATGCCACTTGTCATAATTGTAGATCGGTATTTATGTAACACCAAAAAAGTGTTACACCAAATCATATTTTTTCTTAATAAGTAGTATATATAGCGATCTTCTATTCTTAATTGACTAGCATAGTACACGAGCAATGCTCAAAGAGTTACAACGTTGTATTTCAAACATCAAATAGATAGATAAGTAAGTTATCTGAATGCACAATATACATATCAATATATGTTCGTTTCTAATTAGGCTATGATGAATATATTTATATTTTGACAACATATACTAAAATCGGTGGTATCATGTTAAAAACAATAATGAAGTAACCACATATAATGTGCGTGCGCGCGTGTGTTGTTTTCTATTGTATAATGCCTTATTTTTATGGCATACATTATCGTAGGACAAATGAAGCAGTGCGCAGATAGAGAATGAAGAGGAACAACTACATCTCCCTTTAGAGATGGTCGGAGATCTTCTTGACCAAAAAAATGTAATCATATAGTTTTTCACATGAAGCTGTAAATTTCTCTGTAGTATATAACCACCTATTTTGTTGTGGTGCTTATTATTTGAGAAATTATTGTTAGTTAAGCTTTACTCATTCATTTTTAAAAAAGAAAAAAGAAAAGAGTAGTTTCTAGTCCTTTATTAAGACAAATCATAAATATTTGAAAATTATCGGTACTAAAAAAAAATATGATATGAATTTTGAGATGAAGCTATTATATTTACATAATAAGATGCTCTGATTGCTATTATTCTCTCTCCGGTTGGAGTTTCATGAATGATGGTTATAATAAGTATGACTAACACAAATGATTATAAGATATAACATGAATAACACACGAAGTTTATACATATAGTAGAAAAATACTAAATAGTTTTGACATAATAACCTTATTTCTTATACAAAAGAAAAATGAAGTGCCTGAGCAATGCTTGAAAAGCTAAAATATGGTATTTCAAGAATGAAATAGATAGATAAATAAGTTAACTAAATGCACGATATTTATTGCATTTAGTTATGCCAAAACATATGATGATTATTGTATTTATCGCCAACACATACTCTTATTTGTGGCAAAATTAAGAGTTAAATTCTTTTCCCTTTTTACTATGTTTTTAAGAGCAAAAGGGTAAAAATTATCGTGGTCAAGAAAAGTGTACTTTTATTGTTTTTAATATGAAGCTATAACTTTATTTTAACTATCTTTTCGGCAAATGATATAGATCCCCTATTTTTTTTTATGATCCTTATCATTTGCAGAATGCTCGTTAGTTAAGCTTTCCCCATTGAACTTTCAATAAGAAAAGAAGGAAAAAAAAAAGATGAATTTATACTTTAAAGCTCTTTATTGAGCTAAAAACATAGATATTTGGAAGGTCTAGTACTAAAATACTTAATATATGATTTTTGAGACGAAGTTACAACTTTTTATAATACTGTTATTTGTCACAAAATGTATTTAACCATAAAAAATTGGAAAAAGTTAAAGCATATCGCTCAACTAGTAGTGTAACTTTACAAATGGAATATTCTTGCATTTTCAACTTGTATTAGAAAAACAAAGAGAAGTATATGTACGTAAAAATTGGTGTAATAGTCAAATGTAATTTTAGTACAATGCATTAAATCTTCTTACTTTGCAATTATTATGATCTAATGATAAAAATAATCAATTAGCAAAATTATGATGGCAATAATAATAATAAGTCATGATACAATGTACGTAGAAAATTGAATAAAAAAGGTAGACATAGTTTGATTAATAAGTTAAGATACAATGTATCTAGAAAAATTAAATAAGACATTAGAGTTTGATTTAAAATGTCCAATTTAAATAAGACTATACTAGAGAATAAAAAGATGGCATTTAGCGCAAACCCAGCATCAAACTCGTCTTTCACTTATTGATATCGATATCGATATCGATATCGATTTGATCGTCGTGGCCCGTCCAATGTTTTGTACTTCGATACAACGTTTTGGAACCCACTACGTGACAGATTACGTATGTTACTTGCTTCGATATGATTTGCCAATACGCTCTACATTCCCTCGAAACAGGCATCTAGACGTCGTGTGACGCCCTATCTATGTCCAAATGGTTGTAAGCTCCGCCTCAAAAAGATCAAGTACCCCGGACCATGCCATCGGAATACACCAAACTTGGCTCTGTCCCTTTGACATCAATCGAGCATAGCCCAACTCCAAGCAGCTGCTGTGGACAACTTTGACCAAAGCACAGAAGGCTACATAAATTCTAGATAGAGAGAGAAAACTAAAGATAAAGCTTAAAGCAAAAGAGAGGACAAAAAATAATTTGTTTAGGGTTTATTTGCTTTTCAAAAGAAAGATGAGAATGAACAAAAGAAACTTGTGAGACTGTCCCAACATTGGTAATGAGCATCTCTGAACAACGTTGAAGATTGATTCGGATACAGGGCCTTAGATACTTGCGAGATAGATTTTCATCTTCTGCATGGTTGTGCTTATAATAAAGAAAACAAAAATCTTAGCACAAGACCGTTTCATGAGTATTTCCATTTTCTGTTTTAGATCATTTTGTCGTTGCTAGTTTTCCATTTTTAGGGACACGAAATGCGCAATAAGTAAAAAAAAACATTGATTATGTTCCCATGTCACGATTTCTGACGTGGTATCACCACCCAATCAAATTCTAGCACATTGCTTCTTTGGAGACTTCGTCACCGTCTTTGATCCTTGTCGGCATTGACATCTGATTTTCTCCTTTTATGGTGAGTGGCGGCGGCTAGACAATGGCGACGGAACGAGTTGACTTGATCTCGTCCCAGTACCTTCCCAGTGAGCTACAAACCGATGGCGGCGAACTTACTGACCCGGTGGTGATGAGGTTCGACGAGGGCAAGGACAAATAGGGGGTGTGTTTGTTTTCAAGTACGTTTCCTACGACGATGACCACGAGGTTCAACATGTCTGGTGGAGGTGTTTTTTGTTACAGATCTGGTGGTGAGGGCCATGATTCCAACGGGGGTTATGATGGATTGGTGGTGATACCGTGATTTTGGTGGTAGTTGGGTTGGATTGGTAGTAGTGATTGTTGTGGTGGTGATTGTTGCAGTGGTAATGGATGGTGCCGGTGGTTAATTTGGTGGCAGATTGACCCGTGGTGTTGGGGACGTGGAGGTGAGGGCTAATGAAGATAATCACAATGGCAACTCTGCCGATGTCGATCACCATGGTGGCAATTCTATGCAACTCGATTGTGTGGTGATAGCACATTACCGATCACTGTCGTGTTGGAGTTTTATCTCTCTCTCTTTCCTCCCCATATTCCCTCTCATTCTTTCGCACTCTCTAGAGCAAGTTCGTTTTTTGTATATCGGGAAAAATTGAACACAAAACTAACATATACGAACTCTAATCGTGGATTTGCCTTATGAATAGTATAGATATAAGAGATTTATTCAAAGAAATACATGACTGACTGTTTTCGAAACATGTCTCAATGAAAAAGGGCCAAACAACCTGTGAGATTTAAAGTGATATCAGGAAGGCAAAAAATGCTAGAGCCAACCACCTTCTTCAAATGAAATTTTTTTGAAGATGGAAACAGAAAGCAAAAGCAAAATCAAAATCAATTAGTTGGCTAATTTCACTTTCCGCTGTATGTAGTACAAAGCCATGCAACCTTTCCTTTGTGTTAGGTTAGCTACCTAAGCAATGAAGGACTTACTTCTTCTACGTTTCTGCCATAATACACCACAGGTTTATAACTTTACCAAGAGGAGAAAGTAGGTCATTGGTCCCCTCAATTTGGAACAGCCATTCCACAGAGCAAGTACAAACTATAAAGTAGGAAAAAGTGGCCAAGTGGTCACAAGATCTAAGGCGGGCCTCTCTTTTGAACTAAAACAGGCACAAAGCCACAAACCCAGTGTGAAACCCACGTTCCTATTTACAGCCCAACCGCCCCTAAACTGCTTGTGCTCTCACCATTATTCATCTTCGGTTCTCAACAACTCATCACCTTCAAACATAGGCAAAACATAAAAAAAAAAGGTTCCGAGACCCAGAAGAGGGGAAGAAAAGTAGGCTTGATGATTAAGTGGGGGAGAAAGAAACCTTCTCCATCTTCGTCGTGTCGCCCTCCTTCGATCTCTCATGTCTTTCCCATGTCATGGCTTTCGAGGTTCAAGAAGAGTAGCAGCAGTTCTGAGCAGGAACCGGGAAACGAGGCATGGAAAGGGAAGGTGAAATCACCATCTCCAAGTTCAGCGCGGCGTGTTAGTTGGAACGAGGGCCGATTTTATGGCGGGGATGATGACTCATATTGGAGGCTTTCGTTTGGAGATGATAAGAGTAGAGGTGGTTCGAAATCTGCATGGTATGGTTCAGATGATGACCTTATTGTTCCATTCTCCAGTCCACAGAGCTTTAAAATGAGAGATATCAAAATGCCTGGCAGAGAAGGAAATTCGCAATTTGGAAATGGGGTATCAGAAAGAAGAAAAATAAGCGAATCACCTTTACGTGTGGAGTCAAGGCAAGCAAATGAAGCATGGCAAGGGAAAAATTATAACGAGGAAGCAGAATATGAGTTGGAAAATGCTTTAAGTCAGACTAGTGGAAGAAACGAGGAAGAGAAAGAGGAGCATTCTGAAAGATCAACAGAAGCAATTATATTTCAAGTCGAAAAGCATTGCCAGAAGCCAACAAGTTCTGATCTGAGGCAACCGCAAAGCATCTCTTTCTCAAACTCCAACATAAAGACAACTGAAGAAGATTGTGCAACTGAAGCTGTTAACTCCAAACAAACTAATTCATTTACGGAAGACGACTTGATTTCTGAGTGGCAAAAGTTAGAAGACGTGAAAATCAGTGTAGCAGCATTGAAGAGCGAGAATCAGAGAAAAACTGTTTACATAAGCAAGGGATCGCAGAGAAGGGAAGTAAAACAGAGCAAAGTCAGAGTAAAATCTCCAAGAACAGCGGCCAAGATCGAATGTAAGATTAAACGCTTAGAAGACGTGAAGAAAGCAAAGAAGAAGACGAAGAAGATGAGAAAGGTGAGAATGGTTAACCAAGCAACAGCCTTTGATAGCTTTGCTGTCGTAAAGAGTTCAGTCGACCCGCAACAGGACTTCAGAGACTCAATGATTGAGATGATCATAGAGAAAGGGATCAGACAACAAGAGGAGCTCGAGGAACTCTTAGTTTGCTATCTAACCTTAAATTCTGATGAATACCATGACATCATCATCAAGACCTTCAGGCAGGTATGGTTCGACCTGAACCAAGTCCATTTTGATCCAGAATCATCTATCGAACAATGTTATAAGAATTAGCAGAAAAAATTGTAATTATAAAGTGGTAAATCTACTATTCGTTTTATGCATGCTAACTTTTGTCGCATTCCACTCTTTTAAAATGTTTACATGGAGAGAATGAAAATAAAGAGCATTGAAGTCTAAGAATGCGCACCCAAAAGGCAAAAAGTCCAAGCATGCATTAAGTAGAGACTGCAAGGTAGATGGTCTATAAGACTATAACCACTTTTTAGCGATGATAGCAATGAGAAAGGATACCATATAGCAGCATGCGTGCATAATGCAAGTACAAGCTGGAAAGCTAATGTCAGAATACTACATACATCCATTCTTCTCCTCTGGTGATATGTGAAAATTCAGAGTTGCACCGAGTTTTTGTTCATCACCGGTAGCAAAGAAAACGAACTTTGTCAAGTGGAGCTGTAATTGATCTTGGCAACAGCGCAAACATGATCGACGCTATATGCACGTTGCACGGAGATGCGAAGAAGTAAATTTATGGGCCCTCATCTTCTAGAGAACCTTGAATTGCCATCCTCAAACATTACACCCTTATCAGTAATTATCCTGATAAGATCTTACACGTTGCTCTCTTATGGGAGCAAATGGTACACATTTTGGAGAACTCGTAATGCCTTCTCCTTCACTTTCCACAGTGCTTCCACTTCATGACCATGTATGGAGGAAACAAAGGTTTTTGCCCTTTGGCTCAGCAAAATTAAGACATTGTGACAAATGGAAGTAAACAGGATCTTCACATAAATTCCCATTTCTAGGGGGTACAAATTCCACTTGCTCATTCACCAAAAGCAATGACTTTTACTACCGACTCTCTACAACCTATCAGTTATATTTACCATGAAGAGCTAAAGTGGCATCTCCTTGATGGGCAGGCTCCTTAAAAGGAGGCTTTTCCTTCACCCTCGTAAGAAATTATCCCTTCAGCTGCCAAGAACTCATGAACTACACCATCAACTTCAATCATGCTACAACCAGGGTCTTTGGTTACACCTTGTGCCCTCATCTTCCTCCGCACGTCCAAAACATCATTCCATCTCCCCATGGATGCTTTAATGTTATACAACTGAACATAACCAGCACTGTCTTGAGGATCCACCTCTAAAAGCTTCCTAGCAACGCGTTCTGCCATCTTCACGTCACCGTGACTTCTGCAAGCACCCAGAAGAGACCCCCATACAACATAAGTTTCTTTGACTGGGATTTGGTTTGCAATTTCTTCAGCCTTTTCTAACAATCCAAATCGACCAAGTAAATCAACCATACAGCCATAATGCTCAATAGTAGGTTGAATGCCATGGACACGGACCATGAAATCAAACATCTCCCGCCCCTCACTTAACAAACCTGCACGACTGCATGCTGACAAAACACTTACAAAGGTGACCTCATTGGGCTTAAAACCCTCTATAAGCAATTCAGAGAAAATCTGCAATGCTTGTTCTCCAAATCCATGCATGCTTAATCCCGCAATAATTGAATTTCATGTACTAATATCCTTATCCGCAGTACTATGAAACACCAGCAATGCCTTCTCAACACACCCACATTTTGAATACATATCAACAAGAGCCGTAGCTAGAAAACCACAGATGTCAATCCCATTCCTCTCGATATATACATGAACCCACTCGCCTTGGCTCAAAGCACCAACACGAGCACAAGCGGATAACACGTTAACAAGCGTGTAACTATCAAGCTTCACATTTCCCTTCTGCATTTCTTTAAAAAGCACCAGTACCTCATCAAATCCACCCGCAAGGGCATACCCTGTGATCATCGCATTCCAAGAAACAACGTTCCTCACAGGCATCTCATCAAAAACCCTTCGAGCCTCTTCAACCAAACCACCGCCAACATACCCCGAAATCATGAAGTTCCAAGACTCCAAGTTCCTCTCTGGCATTTCATCAAACAGTCCACACGCCAACTCCACTAAATCCATATCAACATACGCAGTTAGAATGGCATTCCACGAAATAACATCTCTTTGAGACATATCATCAAGCAGTTTACGTGCAGTGTCGAAATGACCACAATTAGCATACATGTGGACCAGGGTATTGCTTATAAAGACATCATCAAACCCATCACCAGATTTTATCACGTGGGCATGAACCAGTTCGCCCTCTTTAATAGCTCGAAGGATCGAACAAGCTTTTAAAACGAAGGTGAAAAGTGTACTTATCCGGGCTAATATCGTTACACAGCATTTGGAGGAAGATTAGAAGGGCATTTTGTGGGGTTGTGCTGTTTGTGTGGGCTCGTATCATGGTGTTGTAGGTGTAGGGATTGGGGTCTTGGAGGTGGGTAAAAATGGAGTGGGTGTATGTGATGGCGGTGGCGGTTAGGTTGGTTGTGGTGGTGGTGGCCGTGATGAGGCGGCTGGCGGCGAAGGGGTCCTGAATGAGGCCGGTTTTGATCATGTGGGCGTGGGCTTGGTGGAGTTGGGTAGCAGAGGTGGCCGCTTCTATGAATGTGAGGATTGCTGGTGGAGAGAAGCATGCAGACATTGCTGCTGTTGTTGGTCTGTATGTACTTGGTAAGAGTGCTTTGTGTCAACATATAACAGTTTTTGTGAACAAAATCTAATCCGACAGAACACAGTTATGCACATGACGACTATGCACAATTGGGTTTGAGTGTGCCCCCTACACAGTTCTAGCTTTTGCATAACTTACGTAAAAAGATGTATAGAATCTTACTAATAGAGTCACATTATTTATTCAGAAATCCGTGTTTGAGCGGGATGAGCCTATAGAGTGCGACATATGCCCTAGCAATTTCATTGTTCGTTAAGCAATACTCTTTAGTTGATTCAGTTGGGGTTCATGTCGCTGCATCAAAGCAAATAACGGACCTAACGGCTGTGTTTAGATGGTAAATTCGCACAAGCGCTTCAACCAAGAGATGTTCTGGATTTTCCCGCTACTTATATTTGGCCAGGGCTGAGGCAGCTGAATGTACGCAGGTGAGTGTTCAGATGGTAAATTTGCACAAGCGCTTCAACCAAGAGATGTTCTGGATTTTCCCGCTACTTATATTTGGCCAGGGCTGAGGCAGCTGAATGTACGCAGGTGAGTGTTCGGATGTTGTTTCTCTTAAAGTTGCTGAAATGGAAGTGATGTGGGAAAACGACTTTGCATGTGACGATCTGTGACCACATGCCCCTATCTCCTGATACTTTTATAGAGCAAAGTGCAATACTTTTTGATGGCCAAACACCGACTATACCTTGAAAGGGGAACACACGAATCCGATGAGTGAAGGTGGTACTGCTGCTGTAATCATATGAAATTTGTTGGCTCTCTGTAAAGTTGGTTTTGCAGGTGAACAATTTATCAGAGACGCGTGCTTACCAAGATGAGGTAAAGAAGTATTGTTTCCCACACAAACCCCTTAATGTAGCAGGGTGAGAGGTTTCTTTCAGACATCAATGATGGAATCAAACAGAGAAAGAACCAGCCCTTCAAACTGCTTATTAATGAGCAATACCATCCATGCTCTACACTACTGCTCTCATGCGCCAGTGTTTGTGAGACTGTCACAACAGACAATACAGAAACAGAGACGAGACCAAAAGGAGAAGGTATTGCACATGATGTATGTAAAGAAACTAAAAGATTACAAAAACATCAAGTATAATCATAAGAGTATCCAATGTTACTATTATTTGCTCATATGTCATGCAATTTAATGTCCTGATATGCACAAAAATTGTCAAATCAAAACTATGGGTGTCTATGTAAATAGCCTAATCAAACAAGCTATTAATATACAAGCACTGAGCGGCAGTAAAGAGTCAAAAACGGAGAACCAAAATACATAATAGGGAAAAAGATACGCTACTAACATCAAGTTCTTTCTGCTGGAGTAAGCTGCCCCAGCTGATCAGCGAGATTATTTAAGCTTCTCATATTCCACCAAAACTTCCCATGATCAACTGGTTTGCTTTCATTGTTTCTACTGTCAATATCTTTTCTTCCGGACTGAACTTCTGTTGCATCCGTTGAACCTGGATTCTCGGTCAAGAACTGTTCCCAAAATACGTCATTGACGCCTGTTTGCACAGTAGCTGCAGTCCCAGCTACTTGTTCCTCTGAGGCAGCAGCCTCAGGGACAACGGAAGTTACAGGCTCTATATTCATGTCGATCCCAGAAGTTGTATTCATGTCTATCTCAGAAGTTTTGGACCCAATATCAAGATTTAGTTGTGTGTAACATATAGCAGGGCTATCTGCGCAACTATTAGATTCATCCAACTCGAGAGGTGAATGCGGTTGCGTGTACGCTTCGCCAACACTAAGTATGACCTTCTCCCAAAAGTTCAACGAAGACTCCAATTGCTCCAGCATTTGCTTGTTAAACACCAAAAGGGATGTAGCATTTACATTTTCTCTAGTCAAAACTTGGGAAGTGCTCGTCTGATGATTGTTTTCACTGCTGGTGTCTTCGTGAAAGTACTTGTTTCTCGGCAACCTCCTCTTTCTCTCGTGTATTTCTTCTGATTCTGTCACAAGACGCAAGGCAAGAGCTGGTTTTTGCAAGGTTCCAGCCAAGGAAGATAACATATCTTTTTGGCGTTGCTCCACATTTTGCAAACGCTCAGTCAAACAACGCATTTGTAACTCAATACCTGGCTGCTCCTGTTTATGTCTATGAAATTCCAACTGGACCGACTCTTTTTCATATTTCAGCCTCTCAATATCATCCTTATATCCCTGTCTCTCTGATTCCGTTAATTGAGATGAAGAAGCTCCTTCTCCTTGAAGATTCTGAGTAGAATGACTATGAACTGGTTTTCGTCTGTGGATGTTCTTCAAAAGGTGTGGTTGACCTCTGAGAAAATCTTCATTAGCAAATTCCCATTGTTCAGGATCAATTTTCCTAAAACCCTGATTGACCGACAATGAAGGGAAAAGGATAAGCTACATATCCATTCAAAGTACATGAAATGAAGAAAGTAATGTTAAAAGATCGACTTACATAGGTATTGAGCTGTCGGATAAAGCTGGAGAAGTTATTGTGCTTGAAGAATCGTGGCAGCAATACCCTTGCAAATTCTGGCGGATTCCACACAATAAAGCTTTTATTACTCCGACTCCAGGAGACAATTGGGTCTGATGAAGGATCATCCACCATCTCATATGTCTTTGCAATAAACGGAGGCAGCGCATTCAAATTACACTGGCCCTCATCCATCACGTTCTAAAAATCCCTTTATTACAATAATACAATCCCCTCAATGTCAGATTCGAAATGCAAAACATCAACCAACTTGGGCTAAATGTCAAAACTTTCAACCTCCCCGAATTCCTCCTCAAACCACCTTCAAAGTCAATCAGGTAAGAATCAAAATGCTGGTATTGCTCGCAGCAAATTCAACAATTGAGTCAATATATCAAAGCTTTACCGAATTCCGTAACTATACACCCCAAGCTATACCAAACCACCCAAGCATAAAAAGATCCATTTGCAATTCAACCAAACTGCACATGTTTACGCCTCCAATCGCGAAAAATCCAATAATTCCCAATCGAATTCCAACACACACAAGCACCCAGTTCCTTAAAAAAGCAAAACCCACCAAGCTCAAGATAACCTTGCAAGTTTCTGCATATCAACAATACCGAAAACCAAAAAAAAATTCAAACGATGTCAGGTTAATTTCTCTCAAAAATACTTCACAAAACTCACACATCAAAGTCGTTAAAATAGTCATCCCTATCTGAACCTTAAAGCAAACGCATCAATTGAATAACATATCCGCAAACTCACGCCCATACCCTCTATCTATGTGCTTAAACACGAGCGTGTATGGTGCGAATAAGAAATTGCCGGCCAGGTGTTCGACGTTTTACCTGAAAGAAATCCGGATTATAATAGGCCGTACCGGGATCCGCGTGAATTCGCGATTTGGTAAATCTGGGGTTTTATTTTCAGGGTTTCGTGGGAAAACGCGGAAGAAAAGATTTTAAAAAACTGGATAAATTTAACGAACAAGAGGTTAGGGTTCGTCTCAGTATCTCCGTGATAAGTTTAATATATTGGCGTTGACCTTAACGGTGTCGTTCAGCGTAGGATCGACCGCGACAGGCCATCGTATGTAGGGTTGTTATGGCTTGATTGTTCTGATTGGAAGTTTCATTTGAACGCGTTATATCAAAGAAAAAATGTCTTTTATTAATACCCGTGGATATGGACGTGATTAAGTACATTCGGATCCATAAAACATCATCATAAGCGCTATAATTGAAGATTGAAGAAATAATCGTAAAATTATGAAGCTCAGCGTTCTGAGCAGATATTAGATTGAAAATGAGTAAACCTCGTCTTCAGAAAAATATAAAAACAATAGAATTTGTAGCGACGATGCTTAACCACATCGCTGGATTAGTTGTAATTAAAAAAACACTCTACACTTTTCTGATTCGAGTACAGTTCTTTCCAAATGCCATCAGGTGATGACAAGCTTTCTGACAATTGTAAAAATCCAAACCGAAGAACTGCTTCCAATGTATTATCCCGACCACGACGAGAGTACCAAGGCAATCGACAGTTACTTGATTGATTGACATGACTCATTGAGTGGCAGTTGAAAACCGACAAGGCCATTGAGTTCACCACTGAGTTACAGCCTCAAACACCACCTTCACAACGTCATATCATCGGTCTTTGAACACTGCCGGCAATACTACAATCATCACCAAGTGCATTCTCATAAGAAAAAAAAACAAGAAAAGTCTTGCGTCTATGGCCTTATTGTAATTAAAATTTTACCCTAAATAAGACAACATGTGACAAGGTTGTGACTTAGGAACAAGCATTACACCATAGTGGAATATCTTGTTCTTAAACACGTGAACCATGGAAGGTGGCACCACATTCGGAGTTAATTTTGGGATCAAGTTGGATCCTTTGTTTAGGCGAAATAAGTAAAAGTGGTGTTTGGTTATTTGCGATTAGCATTTGTTGCTAAAAACTTGCCATTTGCCTTCTGGTACTGGAATTCAAACATTTCTCACTACACATTCATTCATTGTTATCAAATTAAATGGGTACTTATTGTGGAAAAGATTTAAACAAGTCCAGTCGCCATTTATGGAAGTATCAACCCTCGGCTTTAGAGTGTAAACCCTGCCTAAGGACTCTCCTGTCTCTTTCCTCCAAAACTCTCACGAAAGGGCAAATGTTGTGTAGGTTTAGGGGACCAAGGCCTCCCCCCATTTTTGAACATAAAAAAATAAAAAAAAAATCCTTTCATTTTACATATATACTACTAAATGTCCACTTTCTTACACATTTTTGTTGCTAAATGTATATTGTTGCGGCAGATCGTTTACGTACGTACTAATTTTAAATAAAACAGTCTATTATTTTGGATGCAATAGCAGTAATTTTAATGACACATCGTCTCCATCGTTCCGAACAAACATTTAGGATCCGCCCATGCCCTCACAGTGCCTTCTTATGGTGAATGGTGTTCCATAATTTTAGGCTCAAAGAATGTAGCTATGTGGGGAAATAGCAAGAAAAACTAGGAGGATTGGATTGAAATTTTGGTATAAATAACCTCACATGATTGAGAGAATCTCACCCCACTTCTTATTTGGTCCATTTATTACTTTAAAATAAAATTTCCAAGACCAGAGTATGAGCATCGGAGGACATGGGGTGGACACGTGGTCTGACCACAGCTTGCTCTCCAGGCAACAGGATAATATAATATACATTAAGAACCTGCTCTGATAACCACATTCTGCACTGGAAGAACAATAAAGTCATAAATAAATAAAATAGTCCACGATGCAACCAGTGTTCAATTATTCTGCTTTCTTTTAGACTTTTCAGGCAGCAGGTGTTGGGCATTTTTGGACCTTACACATTGGTTCCTGAAGAAAACTTTGCAATAACGAGGAATAATAATGGAGGAAACCGGGAGGAGACTTGCTCGAGGGTCAAGCTTAAGTGTCCTGAAAGTGATTCCCCAGTGACCTCTATTCATTTCATGTATGTAACGTATAAGCTCCAACGAATTTCTCTCCCGGATTCAAAGACAAATTCCCTTTTCGAACTATTAATCTTGGGTGTGTTTTGTGTTTACACGGACACGTGCGATGAAATGAGGATGGACACGTGCGATGAAATGAGGAGGTGAGTTCATTCAAATGTTCGACAAGAACAGCGCAATTGAGGGACTGTACCTTCGCAGTTTCTTTTGTTTTGTTGGAATGAGTTGACGGATGGGCTGAGTATATCGTTGAAGTAGGGTGTGTTTTGAGATATTGGATTTCAAAGTGGTAAGAAAGTCTAGATTTTATGAAATAACTAAATAAAAACAAGGGAACGCTATTCAAACATAACTAGTTAGCTTAAAGAAGCTTTTGACCTCGAAAAAATTGAGCAAAAATTTAAAACCCAGGGGAGGCGGTGTTGGCCCATTAACACGCACAATTGCTCTACAGTAAAACGAGTTGTAGCACAAAACACAGATTATACTAACCTATAAATTTAATAGTAGCATCAACTTAATCCCAAGAGGGAAGTGAAGTGGCCAAGACCTTTGAACAATAACTTCAAAGTCTCGAGTTTGAATTCTTATATTGACGGGTCACAAAAAATTACAGTTTTAATTATTTTAATAAAATAGTAAATAGTTGCATCAAATTTTGCAATGAAACTATGATGGTAAGTTGTAATATGATACGTAGCCCTAGACCTGGCAAACGGGTCGACCCGCGCGGGTACGGGTAATACCCAGGCGGATCCGGGTAAAATCGGGTCGGGTAATTTATACTCCGGGTTTTTCGGGGTACGAATATCTGGGATCCATACCCTACCCTGGCGGGTAGGGTATTACCCGCGGGTAAATCATTAATTTCTAATTAATTATTTTTTAAATTAAACATAATCTAATTACCTACTAATTAGACATATTTTAACCTCCAAAAGTCAAATAATTCATTGTTTATCTATCAAAATTCATTTCACAAAAATAACACCTTTCTGTTGAAGAAAAAACAATCTCAACATCCATCCATCTGAAGAAAAAAAAACAATCTGAACAATCTGCAGATCGAGAACACACGACAATCATCGTCCATCAATATCCACTGACTGAAAGTCTACCCAACAACCAAAAGGCGACGGAGTGACGGTCAATGACAGTGGCGACATAGAGGTGGTGACGGGGCCTCAGTGGTGACGGATCGGTGTTGCGGGACCACGGTGGTGACCGATCAGTGGCCACAGGGCCACGGGGTGACTGATTGGTGGCCACGGAGTATCAACGACGGTGGCGACCGATCGGGGTTGACAGATCGGTGTTGTAGGGCCACGGTGGTGACCGATCGTTGGCGACGGAGCCACAGTGTGACCGATTGGTGGCGACGGGGCCACGGGGAGACTAAGTGACCGACCGGTGGCGGCGAGATACGGTAGATCTAGTGGATGACCGACGTGGTGCCGTGGGTGGAGTAGGGTGGTCGTGAGTTTGGCAGATCTGTGAGAGAGAGCGAGAGTTGAGAGAGGGGACCTGTGAGAGGGATCTGTGAGGGAGACTTTAGGGGAGGGGCGGCAGAAGCGAGTGG
Organism: Escallonia herrerae; assembly: GCA_033070095.1. Classification (NCBI taxonomy): domain Eukaryota; kingdom Viridiplantae; phylum Streptophyta; class Magnoliopsida; order Escalloniales; family Escalloniaceae; genus Escallonia; species Escallonia herrerae. The sequence continues at coordinate 110,436 of JAVXUP010002353.1, read as the reverse complement.
GGGAGAAAATGAGAGAAACCCTAGACATATTATATATAGGCATATAACCGGGTAACCCGGGTACCCGATAACCGACCCGAATTTATCCGGTTTTTACTGGTCCAATTTCAGCGGGTAGTGAAAATGGCTACCCGTACCCGGCATTTTGGACTGGGTACGGTCCGTGTAACGGGTACGGTTAACATTTTGCCAGGTCTACGTAGCCCAATGAGATAAATAGGAAGTCAAGGAGATGTAAGTATCAAAACATATTTGCATATAAAGACTAAAAAAACTTGTAAAACTGATCAACGTGATTACTAATAAGAGCAAGCTCTCTCTTCATTTCAAACTCTTTTAATGTTCTGCGTTGCTTTAATACATCTACAAAGATAACTCAGGTAATTTTTGTCACCCATTTAATTTTGGATTCAGGCAAGCTAGAATATCAAAACCTTGTTCGATATTCTTGTAGAAAGGTTTTAAAAATCTTTGTCACCCATTTAACAACTCACACCTTCTTGACCACCTTAGAAGCTTGTAGAAAGGTTTTAAAAATCAACTCGCGTGTTGTCCAACTTTGTTCGATTCTAACAATATGAAAAAAAACTTTAATCAAGCAGTCTACTTATAACAGGTCCCTAAAGGGCAAAGAAATAAACACGCACATACACATATACCATTTTCATTCAGTGGGCACTAACATAAAAGAATTAATAAAAAGACACGCCATTAAACCACCAAACTTATGCATATGATGTCATAACAAATCGATCAAACGCCTAACAGATAATTCAAAGTTAAATTCATTGTCAATTAGTGTAATTCATCCACGTGTTCGGTCTACTTAAAAGATGTTGGCCACACGTAAGGAGTCGTGCTATGATATAGATTCCGCGTTGAAAAATAACTAGTGACACTTAAATATGTAAACCTTGTGATCCTTTCCTCGTAGCGAATTGACTTTGAGTTGATTGCATTTATGGATTGGCTCGCTTCTGTGGTCTACACTTATTGCTATTCATTTTTAATCTTCTACATTTGTCACAAATACAACTAGTTTTTCACTAAAATAAATATTAGCTATTTGAATAGCTAGGCTTTGTGGTCCTTCATGGCCGATCCTCAACCAAATCAAGAATTTTTTGCTTGTGTAGAGAAAAGTTCCTTTGGTCTTTTGGTTGTCGCTAAACGTTGGACATCGCTTAAAGATCGTCATACCCCATAGTTACCCATATATGCTTAGATAAATTTTTGCTACTATTCCGGTTGTAGCCTCCTACAAATTTTTATATAACAATAGTTAATGATTGCTAAATATAGTTAGTAACATTCCTGCTAATACTTTCGGTTATAACTTTTAGCGACAAATTTTTAACTTCATCAGTTAAAAGTCACTAAAATATTTAATAATTATTAATTATCGCTGTATGAAAAGTTGTAACTATTTCTTTACGACACACAATAGCAACCAAAATTTATCCTCTACACTCTGCCCACATGTAAACTAATATATTTCCCCAAAAGCCTTCCAGAACATCAAGCTATTTATTAAAATTCAGAACATATTTCTTTTATCTGCAGGCTTCTGGAAAGCTCCAGGTGTCTGTCTACTTCCATTTTAATCTTCAAATCCAAGGAAGTTTTAAATGGGTCAATCCAACACAAATTTGAGCTTTCAAGTTAAGTTAAAGTCTCTTTTTCAAATGAACATCCTCAGCTGTGACGCACATATATATATAATATAAAAGTGTCATTAGATATATGTTGACGATAAAAAATTATCATTAAAAAATTAATAATAGTGATAAGATACTTTTAGTAATAAATCGTTATTAAGGCCATTATAGAGATTTTTTTTCTTTGCTGCTACCCTCGTCATAGGAACAACCCCTTATATAATGATAATTAATGGTTGCTTTACATTTTCAGAATTTTTATTTAGTAACGTTAAAAAAAGTGTTGTTCAGAGATGTCGCTGTATAATGACAATTAATAATTTTGACCCAGACAAAGTATGATCCAAACTCCTTAAGCCCGTATAATTGTTGGACTAAATGAACTTAACGGCCCAGTTAAGCCTAACCCACTTAAAATCTGCCACCCAACCTGCTGCACCTAGTAACAAAAATCATGTATATATTGGCCACTGATCGCAATATATTCAAACAACGTTTACAACTCAAATGTGTCGCGACTTTTTCAATGATTTGCGACGCCAAAATCACTCTAAAAGAAAATTTAGTCCGGAGAGATTTGGACCCTAATGGACGCTCTCCTTAACATAAAGTATCATGTCAGTCATTAGTACGATAATCATGCTAACTTTAAATATACATACGTCAACGATAATATATCACTTCCAATAATAATAAGGTAAAATGTATACACACATGCGCGCTCGCGCACATACTTATAAAATATCTATTTTCTCACTATGTCATACTTTTTTACATACTCGTTCGTCGCTGAAGAATCTATAATTTCTTATTACTACACTTTTTAGGGATGAAATGAGAGTATGGACGTCATATAGGATGTAAAATTAATACTTTCGTACACTTACTAAATTTAGCTCAGGCAGAATTAACGCTATGTAGCATTCTTTCTTATTACAATATAAAAATTTTGACGAATAATTCGTGAACTCAACAAATTTGATCATCTAACAAAATTTTCTCGATAATTTTTAGAAAAAAAGAAAAAAGAACGCTTTCTCAAGGATGTAGTCAAAATTTTCCGAATAATTTTCGAACTCCAACTAATTTTGCGTGTGCGCCGAATAATTAAACCCAACGTCGTCGTAACAACGCAAATAATCGCCTCAGACAAAACTTCGCTTCTTGGACTTCACTTCCCCCCCCCCATAAAACGACTAAACACGTGCACGACCGCATATCCGGGGCCCGAAAGCAACTAAAAAACAAAAGGCAAATCAGGATCACACGACGACCAATCTCGTAATTAAACTAAACTTCAGGGGCTACCTTCGACTAACCACCTTCATTTAGCTTCACTCCTCTCTCTCTCTCTCACGGTGAAACCTGAGAGCTCATTTATTTGACTATCACTTCAATCAATAACCCCCGCAAAATCCCCCCTACAAACCGGTTCGCTCAAACCGCTCCGGTTCGGCTGACTGAGACCGGCCGGGGCTCCGAGATGACGTCAGGCTCGAGGCTGCCGACGTGGAAGGAGAGGGAGAACAACAAGCGGCGCGAGAGGCGGCGCCGGGCGATCGCCGCCAAGATCTTCGCCGGCCTCCGGATGTACGGCAACTACAAGCTGCCCAAGCACTGCGACAACAACGAGGTCCTCAAGGCGCTCTGCAACGAGGCCGGCTGGACCGTCGAGGACGACGGCACCACTTACAGAAAGGTAACTCTTTCTCTTCATCTATTTGTCGCTGAAAGTACTAGCGAAGCCGCTGCTTGTAGATCTAGAGTTCGAATTTTTCTACAGCTCGTACGGGTTTTGCTGATTTCACCGTGTCTTAGCACGTTGTGGATCACGGGCTGTAACAGTGCGTAAAACGCAATATTTGCCTTGAAAATTTGGTTGTGTTGGCGCGATCTGGATCGTCTACAGTAGCAAGATGCAGTACGTAAAGGCTTTTTTACCATTTGGCTATGTTGACACGATCTGGATCTCCTGCTGTAACAGCGCGCGCGAAGTGCCAAATTCTGGTGACGGAAAATTTCAACGGTTGGCGGTAAGAAACTGAGAAATTACTTTCACGGCGAGATTTTGTGGATAAAAGAAAATGAGATCCAGATTTGGATCCTCCGGTGATTTTAGCACAAGGGGAGGAAATCCGGAGCAGGTGAGACGACACCAGGGGGGAAAAGATTGTCAGGCGTCAGCTGTAAGAACTGATGGACGGTTCAGATTCTCTGCTGAAACTGTCCTCCCGGGGCGTACCGTTAGATTCAGTTCCGACTCTGATTTTTCACTGTAACGCCAAAGATTCTCTTCCAGTCAAAGTGAAAGAAAAACAGGTACTTTGACAAAATTGCCCTTCACCATTTCCTCCCCTCGAGACCCAACATTTTTCTTATTGGAATGGGCAATCTAGTCATCTGGCCACCACCAGGTCATCTGCCAGATTAAACTCTGCTGCAGTGCACCTGCTAGTCTAGATCACCTGGTTTTTGTTTCCCAAACTGCCCTTTTCTTTTTTGAGGTCAATAAAGTAATTTGGAGCTCAGGTTTTCTTCGTATTGTTTAATGGGGGCGTTTGGGTATCGCTTTTCCCGAGATTCCCGGGGTAAATATTTTTACCCACTGAAGTGAAGGCGTGGGGGATTGTTGGGGTTTTCGGTGGTGTATCATATGTGTGGGCCGCTGCGGTGTCAACTTTTGTATTTTTGTTTTGTCTTTACTGTTTGGGCTTACATGATTTGAACCTAGGCCCCGCCCACCTGGCGTACAGAGCCCCGCCCACCTGGCGTACAGAGCACTTTTCAAGGCTTCTGCTACCATATCACAAGTCACGACGACTTTCACTTTAGTTGTTCTTTTAGTTACCCCAGTTCTCATTAGTCTATGACCCATACATATTACAGTGGGAAGTAGATGTCAAATCTTTGGATTCCGTTTTCTTCTTACTACTTGTTGCTGCTAAAAATATGCTCCGCGTACTTTGCGAAACCCGAGCCTGGACCGATAACCTGCAAGACAGAAAACGAGTGACCGCCGGGGTGGGGTTCTCGGCGGAGAACTCTCCGATGCTTAAGTCAGAGCACAGCTACAAAATAGTAACTCTGAAAAAGCAGGAATTGTGTCATTGTCTCATACCTGGAGGGTAGACTCCTTTTTATAACTGTAGGAGAAGACTCCTAATAGGATTGGGCTGTGGGCCAGATGTGTTAGGATCGCGTTAGGATCCTCGAGGATCACGTCACAATCCCTAATAAGGTAATCATTGATCTCCCAGTTTGACTAGGATTGCCGGGTATTCTCCAATTATTGGGAGTTATATTTGAGTTATATCACTACTTTATCAGGCGGTAGAACGTGTGGACTTGTATTAAATTTGAGTATATACGGAAAATTGGATTGGTTTGGTTGGGTATATGGAGGTAACGTGCCGTGGGGAGCAGTATAATCATGGTTGACCATTGATATCCCTTTCAACCTTTACTTGATCTCATAATTACTAATATGTCATGGCTAAAAGAACCATACAAATTGTTTGAGACGAACTAGGGGAAAAAAGAAAAAAACCACTGAAGATCCCAGTGACTGACATCGCATCTATTGCAACTTTTTCGAGGTTAAAGATCGCAGTGACTCGTTCGTCGAGTGGGATTGAAAACGTGAGCTTTACGATGCAATGCTGAAGCCTTTATATAGTACGAGAGCAAAAGCATGTTATGCTCCTTCATTGACTCCAAGATATGAGAGATGTATGGTCTGCTCCATGTTGGTCTCTCCATATAAGCTCCACTTTATATGCTGCTTTGGGAGAACAAATGCTCATACTACCCAAAAGGTTGCAGGTTTTTTTGCCCCGCCAAGAGATGTGTCACTTGCCATATGCTATAGGATAGTGGGGCCTACACTTTTATGCTTTCCTCTTATCAATGGGTTAAAAAAATATGAGCATTAAGTGATGACTATTATACATATATGCTGGTCGTTACTTCAATGCAAGGCATTTGATGAGGGGCGGATCCAGGAAGTCTAACCGGGGGACCAAAATGTCCAAAAAAATAAATAAAATTTAACGGCTAACATAAAAGAATTTGCGTCATGATTGAATACATTAAATGCAAAATAGATTGCTCAATTTGACTAATAATCATATAGTTTCACCATTTATAGTGATTTATTTAACTTGTAAAATTAGTCAACAACAACCTATTAATCTTGTATGAAAGAAACTTTACTCTTATTGTATATATGTATTATTAGTGTGATTATCAATTGTATGATGATAATAGTTACGTATAAGTTAACAAATTATAAGAATTTAAATTAAAAAAGAAAAAAAAGAACTAACCTTGATATATTAGTGTTTATTTTAAAATCTAGAGATTTAGAATTTGGAAGAATGAAGATGGATAAGGGAATGAGAAAGATAAAGACGACGATGGCCGGTGGCACAAAAAGTAAAAAAATTACAAAATGAAAATTAATACATTGATATATAATATAGTGACATTTTAGTAAATATTTTAAACATAACTACATATTATTTAAAACAACTAAAAAGAATTTCTCAAATTTTGGGGGTTACCATGCCCCCCCCCCCCCCCCCCCCCCCCCCCGGTCATGCTTGGGCTCCACCCCTGCATTTGATGATGAACACCATGAACAAATGGGCTTTCTTTCTCTGGATGCAGAGGTCACCATTCCTGCAGGAGGATGGTTTACTGAATAAGTGGAGTGAGTTGCTTGAGGCTATTATGTGCAACCCAGGAAAGGAACCCATTGGGTAGGGTGCCATCATCATGCTGACCTGTCAATCTAGCTTTGGAGTTATACTAGGTTTCTGTGAGGTTAATCCCTAGGTACACTGGTGCAGTCACAAACATGTAATAAGCACAATATCACGGCTTGAATTATACTGGCCCATCATTCAACCAAGAGCTTTGAGGTTATTAAGAAAAACGTGGCTCTTTTTTGTAGCCAAAGTGGACTAATAGAGATCTTGTTGCAGTATCTTATGCTTCCCTCAGAATTTGCACTCTCCGCTTTTACTTTTTTATCCTTGGTTCCATATCCATTGTCTATCATTCACCGAGACAGAGCCTCATTATGCTGGTTCAGTATCTTGTTCTTATTTTCGGTCAATGGTTGGTAATTGAAGTGGAAGGAAAAATGGAGACAAGAAGTTGGACATGGTCCAAATTCTCCGCATTTTAGCAATGCTGTGCATAAATTGCTAGACATGCCACTTGATTACTGGTAGTTGGTGCAGTCTAGCATTGTGAAATTGCCCCAAGAATTGGGTTCAGTGGCAACTATGGAGAGACTATATATACGTGTGTAGATAGATATGGAGGGAGGGTGATAATAGTGAGAGCCTCCACGAGTTAGCAAACATTTAGAAGCCATTTTAAAGGTGGCGAACTAGGCATTAGGGGTAGCTAGTGCTTCCTTAAGAATTGTCCTTCGGTGAAATCCTTCACTTGATATTGCAGTTGAGACTACCCTGTACTGGAAAACATGGTAGTTGTAGTTCATTTCTCGAATGAATGTCTTTTGAAGGGGATGTCTTCATGTTCACTAAATGCTTCAGACTAAAGCTTTGGTACAGTTATATAACGCTCTTTTCAAGTACTCTCCTTGTCTTTGATTATGCAACGAGATAAAACAATTGGCAAGAGCAAGAGAAGTTCTTAGAAAAGTCTATCAATGCCAAAACTTTGGTGTTATATAGTGAATTGGCATTTTAATAAGCAGCTTAGAATTTGTTTCTCTAGCTTCTTCTGGCGTGAATGGGTGGGAGAAGTGTTAATTCATTGTACTGTACTTGCATTTGGCTTGTTACATCGACCTTTGCAGCCATGAGTCCCATTGAAGCTGTTTGCAATCCTAATAGATCAAACTGAGCACTCTTGTTAACAAACATGATCTTTGTAAGTTGAAAGTATTTATCTTTTGCAACAAATTAGAGGTACCACAGTGGTGGCTTGGGTGTTTTCTTAGAGAGCAATTGATAAGCAGGTCTACTTTTCTCTGAGAAAACCTTAGCCGCCTCTGCCTGCCCCAACTCTCTCTTCCCTTTCAACCCCCCCCCCCCCCCCCCCCCCCGTGCTCTATCACTCTTTCATTCTTCTCTGTTCTCTTGGATCTTCTGAACCAGCTTGAGAGTCATTTAGCCTTTGGAATAGGTGGGGATTGCCTATTTTCTTTCTCTTTACAGATCCAAGGTTAGGTCTTTTGGGTTGAGCTCTTCTTCTGTTATCTGTGTCCTCTTCTTAAATCTGTATCTTCTTCTTTCTCACAGTCGAAGTTGGTTGTTGCATGCCCGTGTAAAGTAGTTGATTGCAGTCAGGGGTGTTTTAGTTGTATCGGTCATTGGGTTGACATGCTGCAACGACAAAGGCACGTTGAGTGTGGAGTGTGCGGTCTGACACCAGTGTCGTTGTCTTGAAGCTGTTCCAGCTGCAAAATGGATTTTTTTATCGTGCCCAATGGTTGTTGAGATTCAATAGTTACCCTAAGAGGGACAGTGTTCTCTGTCGGAGATGCAGTTTGTTGTGAGGCGTTTTTTGCTGTTCGAGACAATGCAGCCGCAGATCAGTGATTCTCCTGATGTTTTAAGTGCGCTGGGTTGTAAGTTGTGCACGCCATATCCAGACATGTTGAAGAGGGGGGTGCAGGTGATCATTATCTTTTGACCCAGAGACTCGTTTGGAGCTCCATGGCAGGGTCTGCTGGTGCTTCACTGGTTCTCTCGGGCATCTCTTTTGACTGGATTGGCTTTGGGAGGGTCATTAGCCCTCCCTTTGTTTTTTGGAGGACAATCTCTGTTTGTACTTTTCATCAGAGCCTTGTATACACATTGGGTATAGTGTCTATGTGTTTGGGTGTCCCCTTTGCTCCTTTATAGTGAGGCCAATTACCTGATAGAAGCAGGTCATTGGCAGACTATCTGTGATCTAGGGATTTGAAGTACGTTCAAAGCAGGGTTATATGCTGTTTGTACGAGGAAATCAGGTTTAGATGTTGAGCTGACTCAATATCTGATATATGGCTAACGTGGTTGGATGATTGCACAAGTCATGCTGTTGTGCAAGCAGCTGAAGAGTAATTTTATTTTGCTAATTTGTCAAGTCTCATATAATGGTACTTACTACATTGCCATCTTGTGAGGTGTTCTCAAATGCTTTTAAGCTATCATGCATGCATGTTAAGTGCCTATTCTATCGCAAGACTCGTAGTTATGGTTTGCTTAGTGCTAATTATCCGTCTTTTGTGCAGGGATGTAAACCTGCAGAACGAATGGATATGATGGGTGGCTCAGCATCAGCCAGTCCATGCTCATCATACCACCAAAGCCCATGTGCGTCCTACAACCCAAGCCCAGGTTCCTCGTCCTTTCCTAACTCAGTCTCATCACTTTATGCTGCCACCGCCAATAGTAATACTGATCCTAACTCCCTCATCCCATGGCTAAAAAACCTCTCATCTGGCTCATCACCTTCTTCGTCAAAGTTCCCCCGCCATCTATACATTCCTGGAGGTTCTATTAGTGCTCCGGTCACCCCACCTTTGAGCTCCCCTACTGCCCGAACACCCCGGATGAAGGATCATTGGGATGATCCAACTGCTGGTCCTCCCTGGGCAGGGCAGCACTATCCCTTCCTACCTTCTTCTACTCCGCCAAGTCCTGGCCGTCAAACCCCACCGGATTCAGGATGGCTATCAGGTGTTCAGACTCCCCAAGATGGCCCATCATCTCCAACATTTAGCCTTGTCTCTCCAAACCCTTTCGGGTTCAGGGAGGCATTATCATGTGGAGGCTCTCGAATGTGGACACCTGGGCAAAGTGGTACTTGCTCTCCAGCAGTTACGGCGGGTTTCGATCAGACCGCAGATGTACCAATGTCCGATGTCATTTCTGCTGAGTTCGCATTTGGCAGTAATATGAAGGGACTTGTAAAAGCATGGGAAGGAGAGAGAATCCACGAGGAATGTGTTTCTGATGAACTTGAGCTTACACTTGGGAACCCTAGCACCAGGTGAGTTGCTACATAAGAAATGATTTTATGCAGCATGGGCATTCCACCCCCCCCCCCCCCCCCCCCCCCCCCCCCCCACACAAAACAAAACAAAACCAAAAAAACCCCACCCACACACAAAACCACCTTTGACTACCACTCGCTCTGTTTTATCTCCTTGCTAGTCAATAAATAGTGTTGTTTCTTAATTGCAGATAAGGAGATGCGCGAGAAGGAAGGAGATATACCCTTAGTGTTTATACGATTGGTTGCCATGTTTCCTTTGTGCAAACTTTGACTTCTTTATGTGTTGATCCTTCTGAATGCAACCAGGGAAGATTGAATACAGAGTAGGTGCAGGTGTTTATTTCTTAGGTGCAGGTGTTTATTTCTTTTTCCATTGTTTTTTCTAAAGGGGAAGAGTACTATTCACAGAAATAGTTCATGTGGTGGCTTATGCACTCTTTCGCGATTTTTTTCTTCGATCTTCATTATTTATTTCATTTTTTCTAAAACAGTTCTCCATTATAACTATGATATGATTATACTGATTGTTGTATGTGTAATCGAAATGACATCTTGTCGCGAGATTATCCGGTTGTTTGTAGTGTTCAGCTACCTCGTTCACGAATCCCTGGTCGGACCTCTGATGATATTTTGAGTTATTACACTAAATTACACGAGAAATGAAATTACACTCGACGCATTGAGGTTTACTGTTCAGCTACACTTTGACTATAAAGTAGAATTCTTTGATACTTAAACTTACCTTCAGAGCTAGCCCGTTATTGTATTTAAATTGTGTTCTTGTCGTTATTTTACTGTCAGTCGTTGTTTCAATTTGCCACCATATATATGCCCCATTCGGCCAACCTGACACCAGCGGTCGATCACCGCCACCACCATGCGTGACAAACAGCAGTTTTACTAGCCCTCTGCCACCATATAAGCTGCATGCATGGATAGGTAGTCACGTTGTTTTCTCCATTGTTTAGATCCAGTAGTGAGGCTGGCTCGATTTCTGAAGTAAAATGATTAAATAAAAAGGTTGCACTAGATCTTTGATGGCAGCATTGATGATGGTCTCCATCTGTTCGCATCGAATGAACAGAGGTGGTTTCAAATAGCACTTGATCGACCGAGATAAGATCTGGACACCAATGGCTAACAGTTTTCATCCTGCATTGAGGCGTCGGCATGATGGGTTCTGCATGATTGGCTTGAGGTTTTGTGACGGTGATGGCGATGGTACTAGTAAAAAGGGGCACAAGAAGCAGCACATTTTCGTGCCACTAAGCGATTATACCGTCATCGATAGCATCAAGATCGGTCCCAGAAACATATATGGTTCGTTCTCAATTATAGGGATGCCTACTGTATTGAGAATGAAAGTCGGTGTTCCTAGAAGTTTAAGGAAAGATCAAAATTGGAAGAACTATACCGGTTTGTTTGTGTATGTCATATATCTAGCCATATGAATAATGATCCTGTAAAAAACTGCCTGTGGGTTCTGGGGAAACTTTTCTATACTTAAATTAAAGCACAGCTACAAGGCTAAAATTTTGAAAAAGAAAGAAAGCAAAGTTGTTTATGCCAGAATGCTTATGAATTAGGCACCTAGATGTCCCTCTTAAGTAAATTAGGCATTGAAACCCAATTAGAATTCGAATTGACTCCGAGTTAGAGTCAAAGTTTCTAAATCAGGAATAGAAACTGACTTTGACTTGGAATTGACCAAAACTTGTCAAAAATAGACGACGTGTCACAATCTAATTCATAGTCGAATTTACGCTTTTATCATAAAGCCCCTCGCATTCTTAACCAAAGCGTTTGGCTGAGAAAGTGCGTCCCTTGGACTAGCACAGATTTTTTGCTAGACTTTTCACGCACTTCTGGGAGTAGATAATTTAACTTTTCAATTTTGTTGGTAGCCCAAAAACAAAAATAACATCTTTTGCTGTGAAAATAGCAGTTTTATTTTTCTGGCATTTTTTTTGAAATTTTAAAACCTTAAGGGCCCCAAAAAATGATTTTTAGCAGTTTGTACAAGCCAAACAGGCCCGAGGGGGGGGAAGTAGGTTTGGACTTTTTGCCCGGGTCAAACCTGCTTGGAAGGAGGTTTGCTCGAATACGGGCTAGCTATTTGGACCGGACCACCCGGATCGGCAGTTCGACATGCCTGCTTCGACCCGGGCTGGGTGTTCTGGTTGGGCCTGCTGTCCAGCAAGGCTCCTCGAATGCGGCCCTGATGCTTAGGCAGATAATTGGATGAGCTGAATGGAAATCCAACAACTCTGTGATTAATGCTTCACAATAAAATTGTATGGCGCCTTACTGCTGGGCAGTGATGAACTCGGTTAGGTTGCCCGGAGCTAAGTCTACTCGGACGAGTTGCTAGGGAGCTTTGGTCGGACATAGAGCCGGTCACTCGGGAGCTCTACTCGAGCAAATCCTTTGAGACCTGCGTGGGTGCTCTGCTCGAGAAAACTCCTTCGAGCTATGCATACCACCTCTGCTCAGTGCTCAGGCTTGAAGGTAACTCTTTGACTTAACTTCATTTGGGCAAGTTGTAAGGGAGCTCTACCCGAGAGCTGCCGTCGAACTTGTCTTTGTGAAGACAAGTCTTTGAGCTAACTTGCTTGAGCAAGTTGTACGGGAGCTCTGCTCGGACTTGTCGTTGACGTAACTTGCTTGGGAAATTTGTACGGGAGCTCTGGTTCGGACTTGTCTTTGTCAACACAAGTCTTTAAGCTAACTTGGTTCGACAAGTTGCACAGGAGCTCTAGTCGGACTTGTCTCTGTAAAGACAAGTCTTTGAGCTAACTTGTCTTTGGATCTTTGAGATCTTCAGAGAAGATGCCCCCCCTTCCCCTTGTAGGCTCTAGGTGGAGGTCCCGCTAACTTTGATTCTTTATGAGAAGTATGGAAAGCTTTGGCATGCAAATTTTTGCATGTGCTTGAACTCACATCATCAACTGAAAGTTGGAAAATCCCACTTAGCATACCAAAGACTCTGGAGGAGAAGAAAATAAAATGGGTTGATAAATTCCCATACGATGCATTCTTTTCTAAAGGCTTGCCAAGCCTTCTCAGGACTTGGGCTCATGTAAATGACATCAGGGGCGGAGTTGAGGTGGTGACGAAGCGCATGTCATGAAACTTAGTCAAGCTATTATGTACGATGATCGGGTAGGTTTGGAGCAGCTTTTCTTGAGTCTTTAGAACATGCAGGATGTAATAAGGTCTTGAGAGTCATGTCTGAAGTGTTCGAGTTAAGAACCAATAATGGTTTTCCCTTTGACTCGATCTATAAGCAACTTTCCTTGTAGAGGTCTATTCATGCGTGGCTCAGGAATTTCGGAGAGAGTAACTTTTATTGATAGCTTAGTGATCATACCTTAATGCTACCACAATCACTCTTGTGAGGATATTTCTCTAGCCTCCGGTGGCTTAGTAAGTAATAGCTTCCTAGGTGAATCCAATGTTCTTGAGTTCTTGGCAACGTGGACTCATCTACTTGTGGCAGTTCCCTTCGTTCTTTATTTTGTCTTTGGCATGGGCAGGATGTGTCTCAAGATTTTGTGACCATCATTTATTCCAAAAAAAGCTTTCGGAAGAACTTGCTGGTTTAAAATGAGGGTAATCTTATTTAACGGGCCAAGTGAGACAGCTTACTTTATGGTTATTTTTGCCTATATAGCATTGCTTACAAGAAGATTACTTCTCTTCAACAACCAAAAGAAGGGATTAGACGAATTAACCTTTTTTCCCTTGGCGGAGGACAAGCATTTTAAGTAACTGGACAGTTCGTAGCTCGCTGAGATGGAGACATTTGAGTTTATCATGAGCGCTTCAAAACGAAAATAGGCAATCTTAGATGAAAGTAAGTACCTTAAATACGTACAATTAATTGAGCTGTTCAGGCTTTTATGCGCAGAAGAAAATGAGGTGTTCTAACCCAGTTTGGCATCACACTTTGTATCTACCCCCCCTTCCCTGATGCACTTTCTCCATTCAAATGCTGTACAACCACCTGGATACTTATATATATACAAGGTCGAAAGAATAATTTGTTAAGGAATCTGTGTTTTATAGAGAAATGCCGCACAATTAGCCCACCGGTTTTGAAAGTCCAAGGATTTCGCCATCGATCCCTCAAAGTCCGCCAGGATAAAACGGCTTATATTCACATAGAAAGTCGTCAAGCCCCAAGCTTCTGATACAGATCTGCAAGGGCATGATAAAGAATGGCAGCTGCAGGTGGTCTAGGCAACGAGCCGAGAAGAATGTCTGCTGCATTCAATGACTGGCTACCATAAAATCGAGAATTTTCTTGTGTCCGCGTTGTGACCATACTCCCTTCTAGAGCACATCCGATGAAAGCACCTTACATGATAACACAATGGCCACAATCAGTAACACTGACAAGAAACAAATGGTGCACATTGTGAAGAACAAAGAGACTAGAGATCCGGAACATAAAAAAGATGACCCCTAGTATGCAGGGCATTTCCTGAACCTGATCAACTTTTTTAAAACGGTAAGGTATGGATTCGTCTTAAATATCATACCAAACTTCGTCAATTCTAGCCCTTGTATCACCTTGTGATTATACAACCAAGTCTATCGACCCATCCGTCTTCAATTTCCACATTCAGTACTATCTAGCCAGAAAGACTCCACAAAATGTTATGGAATCCTAGACGAGGTAAATCAGGTGAGCCACGTGGCACAACAAGGCCAGCTGGATCCACCAATTCCCTTCCTCGATGTGCTCATGAAAATATGCCCCAAGATGTTGACACCGTAAGACCGTTGCTGCCAGGAACAGATCCAAAAAGTTGACCAAAGAGCAAAATAGAAATGGTACACTCCTGAACAACCAAAACGCTGACAGGCACGAACTGGGGGAGTCCTGATACAAAATTTAATACGAGGTGATGTCTTGAAGCAATTTGTTCGTGGGACTGCCTTCGTTAGTGAACGTAGAATTCAAATTTGGGGGTTGTCGCTAACAGATCCTCAAAGATCAATTTCCATTTGAATCCAAGGATCTGAGTTCATTGTCAGCAGGACATTTAAAGGAATTATAGGCAATTCTCGGCCAATAAATTGAAGTAGATGGGTTTTACTTTTAGCCAAAGGGTCTAGGTGACAATAGCTTTGCTCTGCTACTTTTAGATTCTTAGCAAAATGATGAATAGCCCTCCAGAGGGTTCTTTTACTTGCTCCAAAGTAATGTAAATTTTGTTCTCTCCCCTTTTAAAAGAACTCACAGTCAGTGGAGCTGAGAATTTGAGAGTGACTACCAGGAAGGTAAACAGCAACTCCATCTCTCAACATCAATGCTAAGTAGGTCAGCCACGACTCGAGAATCTCACGTGACCAAAACAAGAAGACTCTGAGCAGCAAACAATTTCCTCTTCCTACATAGTAGTATGTTTCTGATTCTAGGGCCAAGAATCTAGGCTACAGCGCATTACACAACATCGATAGTATACTAGTTGTGGGAAGGGGCCAAGGATTGCAGTGCAAAGGATATATAAGCCTAATAAACTTGATGAAAAAGGTACCTTTGCTGCAACTATATGTATAACAAGCAGCATAGCCACCGGTTCCAGCTCGAACATCAGCTTCAGCAGTACGCCCGACGACGCCAATAGCTGCACTCAAACCAGCTCCAACTGAAAGATGAACATCACTGCTGAAGGTCTTAACAGCATCAGCTGATCTCAACACAATTATCAAGTCTGTAAATTCACCTCCTGCCTGCAGACACATAACACCTTAAACAAACTAGTACTGAAAAGCATGAAGATATCCTAGAAATAACATCGTCATACTGACGCCATCAAACTGTGTACTTGAAAAAATGAACATATGCAAAGTCTATATGAATACTACTAAGAATGTTCCATATATTCAATGCACAAAAGTCATCTTATTCATCGTACCCACTTTTCTATCCCCTAGGCCAGTGGTATGCAAAACGAAGTCCCGCGATGTGTAAGCAGACAAATAAACTATTTATCGGAGACCAAAGCATGCTACCAAGATTACTAGCGCTAAAGCTTTCACTGGATTGAGGACAGAAAATGAATAAACCGATACGTGAACAACTCATCACATCACAATGTTATTAAAGGCGCAAACCCACACAAAGCGCAAAGGAATCCTGGAGCCTAGGCACGGGCGCGCTCCTAATCAAAGCAAGGCTCATAGTACAAAAAGTATGTAAACTAACTCCTATATTATCAACAAAACAATATAAAGCATCAAAGTCGTAAAAGATAGCATTTTATAGTTTAACAGCTCACCTTTTCAGATTCAGTACCTCGGCAATTATTTGTCCAAATTGGAATTCTTAATTCTTCTATATGTTACTCGAATTCCAGAAATCAGATCTGCTAAAAGTGGGCTGATGTACTTAAGTCTTCTTCCGCAAACACTTATGACTTAACAGTTTACCTCTTTATTTATAAATCTCTCCTTTTTCATCAAAATCTTACGTGATTACTTACTAAGTGCTACTTATCTATAAAGTACACCTAAGTACACTCATTAAGACCATGTTGTCAGATAAATAGATGAACCGAGCCTTGAGCGGGCCTAGTACTGTACCTAGGGGCACAAAGTGTGTGCCTTTTTGAAAGGGCTACGCCTAATGCTAGGCAAGGTGCTAACCTTGAACCTGGCTGCGCCTTATGCCTAGGAGCCCACACAGGCACACCTTTAATAATTATGACTCCTCATCTGACTGACTCGTGTTCTTACAATTGATAAAGGACCTAAGCTTGAGCTCTCAAAATTGGGCCTACGAATAGGAGCGGAAACTGAAGATGGTGGAACTGATTATAAACAAGCTCGTCGCAAAATATCTGTTAGATCACATATACAAGTGTTGGTATCGGTTACGGCCGACTCAATTGCGGTAATGGGCGATGAGCAAATTTAAGCTACTTATAGGTTCTAAAAACACTCGCAAATATCATGGAAAATTGCTAAATAATGTGAACAACAAGATGGATCATTTAGATAGTCAAGATAACACCAAAGTAGAGACATTGGGTGTCTAGATGATTATACAGACATCTGGCGAACTAATATAGATCAATATTACTCCCTCCATCCTAATTTAATTGCTCTATTTTGACTTGGCACGCATATTAAGGATATAAGTCATGTCCTGCGTGCTTTCCATTCTATCTCATGTGTGTGTGTGTGGGTGGGTGGGGGGGGGGGGGGTAAGAAAAAAAAGGGTTGGTGGATGATTAAATGTGGAGAAAGAAATAGAATAAAAAAAGTGTAAAAAGGGTAAACAGGAAAAAACACATGTAAAATCTTTCCTAATCTGGAAACTGATGAACTTTTTTGGGATAGCTCAAAAAGAAAAAAATGTCAAAGTGGGACGGAGGGCGTACAATGCAACGCAAATAATTAGTGACCAATACACTGAAAAACCTCTTAAGTTCAAGTGCCGGCTGTCGGTGAGGAGGAGTCAACTAGCAATGCCAGCTTCTAAAAGATTATAACATGGATAAAAATTTCCGCCAATTATTCAAGTTTGGGGTTCCATTGCATTAAAAAATCCAACTGAACTACACCTACTATCATTGGACTATAAATCTCTATCGTCTAATCGAATAGAATCTTGTTATGATTATCATCCTTCTATTCTGTCCAGCTTGATAGGAAAGAAAGCAATGGTTACGCTTTCTCCTCCTACTTTGCTAAGAACCGAACAAGCGCACACCATAGCATACATGATGCTACCAACTGCACTAGCATAAGGAAAAAACCTCCTCATATAACAGGTCCTTATTGTCAGTGATTGAAGCGCTCGCTCTCGTGGTTCGACAAGAAATGATCTCTAATGCAATTTAAAAACAAACGAACCTACAAGTTGGAGGAAATCAAGCTGCCCAAGCAGATCGGAGAGAATACCGAAAATTAGAAAAGAACATTTATGCATAAAGGTATAGTTCCTCGTTAGTGCCCATTATCACGGCCGAGCTTCAGCGCTTTTCTGTGGAGTTGTCGTTTCAGCGGAAAATCTCAACGATATCTCACTATGAAGTTGACTCGGGGTTTGGTTTCGGTGGTTCTGAAACGACCCACCAAAACTCGATGACTCGGCCGAATTTTTGAACCATGCTTTCATTCCACACATAAGTAGCGTTTTCGTCTTGACTTTCACGTGGAAAATAGCATTCTAAGTGGTAGTATTACAGTGGACCAACACGAAGTGCAAAAGAAAGAACTAAGTACAAATTGCATATTATAGAGAGGGGCCAAATCTGCAAGCGGGAAGAATCGAACTCAAGACCTTGCGTAACAAGAGTTTTTAAAACTCCCTCCATCCTAAATAATTTGATCAAAATTTTTTTTGAACGCAGATTAAGGATTTAAGTGGTATATTGTGTATTTCTCATTCTATCTTTTAAAGAGAAGAGGGGAAGAAAGTGGACAAGGTTAGAGAAAATGGGTTAGTAGAGTGTTAAATACGGAGAGAGAAATGAATAAAAAAGTGAAAGAAAGTGGACCAGGAGAGAAAAAATGAGTTAATGGAGATTTAAACGTGGAGAGAGAACAGAATTAAAAAAGTGTAAAAAGGGTAAACGTGTAAAACTGCCTACAGAATCTTTCTTAATTTGGAAGTGAGCAATTTTTGTGAGACGGCTCAAAAAGAAAAGTTGATCAAATTATGTGGGATGAAGGGAGTACCATTTTAAGTTACCCATCTGATCTAAAACCTTAAGTTGTTGGAAAATGGGCCAAACAATCTATTTATGCTTAAATATTGGCTATGAAGCAACGACAGTCTGGGAGAAGCACTGGCATCAGATGCGCGTCGGGTGCGGCATGGATGCACACTGGGTGCGTGTCCGAAACTATTTTTTTTTCACCTAATTTGTTGAATCTGGGTGCAACTCGGACACGCACCCAGGGTTTTTGGCAAAGAGTAGAAGAAGAAGACAAAAGAGAAGAAGGAGAGAAAGAAAGAGAAGGAGAGTAGAAGAAATAACTCCGCCGGAGCGTCGAGGGTCTTCCGGCAGGAGAGGCAACCGGCGAGGGCCTTTCCGACAGGAGAGGCGACGGCCCCTCCTTGCTATCGATGTTTTCTATGTATCTGACGACTGTGTTATAAGAAGGGACATAGGATTTCTATCAAACATTGTCTACTATGTTTAACTCCTAGCTCTATTGACAATCTTTCAAAATAGCCCCACTACTTAGAAAAAATAATAGAACTTCTACAAGTTTTGTCATACTTGGCTATGCACTTGCAATATTTCTAAAGCAGCCCACCAAATTAACAAAATATCTTATTGTTTGTCTAAAATAACATTATTTTGTTACATACAAATAATATATGTTAATAAATTTTTGCTGTACCCCCGCCGCACTTATATCCTATTTTTTTGAAAAAATGACGTATCCATGTATCTGCACCCGTATCACACCCGCACCGAGATCCATGCTTCTTAGAATATTGGTTTTCCTAATAAAAGTGATTCATGGTGCCCCTACCCCTAGGCCATATCCTAATTGGATCATAACAAATGAACTAAGAAGCACGGATGCATACATAGCGTTTTTAAAAATTTTAGGATACACCCTTAGTATTTAATTTTTAAATAATTTAAATCTTAATAATCATAATATATGTGTTTGATATATGTGAAAAGATATTAATATAACCAAAGTAGTGAGTTTTTAAGTTTAATAGGTTCAGCTTTCGACCAAATTAGTTAAGTTTAATGGGTTGTTCTATAAATATTAAAAATTTAAAACTGAACATAATAAAGATTTTATGTGGTATCACTTCTAATGAAATAGTTTATATAATAACTTAACATTGGGGATATAACAAAACTAATGTCCTTAAATAATATGGAAAAGTAGAAGAAGCACATCGAAGCAGTGGCGACTTTGAAGCAGGCGCAAAGTGGGTCGCCGGGACTAAGTAAGAGTGTCTCCTCTCAAATAAGCCCCAACCCTAATGGTTGTGTAGTCACCCTACATCATAGCAAATGAATGATGCGAAGAAGAATGGACTGTCTAAGGACCTGATGCACTATCCTCATGACCTGGAAAAGCCGAAGGAAGAGGGTAGTAAAGAGTTATAGAGCTATTCCTTAGTTCTTTAAGTTTCAATATGATACCTTATATATGTGACAAATGTGCTCGCAGTAAACCAGAGTCTGACGAAGTCTCTTTTCATAATTTTCAGAAGTTCTGCTTTTCATTGGCCACCATATTTGCCCAACCCTCCTCGCACAATCGCACCACAAAGAAAAAGAGTACAGAAAAATTAAATCATCAACCTAACTAACAATAACATTTAGAAAATTCACACCCACACCGGCCCCGTATAAAAAGAAATAAAAGTCATCAACCTAGCTAACATAGATAATGTGTATCCTCAAAGATCTTTATTAAATACTCATATAATAAATCACCTTGCATCCACTTTTATTTCCCGTATCATTACATGAGCATAATATGTTGTTATAGAAAAGTTTCTTTCTCTTCAAATCACATTTTAAATATCTCAAGAGTTATATGATCATCATCATCGTCATAAAAATGATCCTCAGAATTTGCAATTTAAATGAGTTCAGCTTCTCTGGCAACAATATTAGTCCTCTAGTAAGGGTACTTCAAAATTTTAAGCATTCTTCATGACAAAGCAGATTGTATCTCGAAATTTGGAATTCATTTAAGCACTTGCCCTATTAGTGTAGATTTGCTACAGCATAATCTCCCTAAATGTATATTAGTACAACATTTGCACCATTATAGTATATAAAGATTTAATTAAGCCAACAATCAGGCATGTCAAATACAAATAATGTAAAAGGCTCAAATCCAACTAGACTAAATTAATTTGACAAGAATTGGCATTAGAAATTGACAAACAAAAAGGAAAAAGGGCCTTTGTCAAGAGTGAATTACTTCACCTGAGCACCCCAACCAACACCAAAAGAAGAAATGGCAGAGGGAGGAGACCATGAGCCATCTTCCCGACGAGCAACCACCAGTCCAGTTCCTATATTGTAGGTAACCATCATGCCAACTTTGATGATCGTAAGAATAGCAAGACCTTTTGCCTGCCGTAGAATAGCTTCTGGAATTGACTTTTCGGGTCTGAGGAAGCCAACCTGAGCAGTCACATTCAATTGGTAACGCATTGTAAAGGCTATACAAAAAAGGACCAGCAAGATACAACTTAACAAATCCAGTGGCAAAACCATCATTTCTCTCAAGGTGACAGGTAGAAAATAGCTTCATTAGGATTTTTAATCTCATTATTG
This sequence comes from Escallonia herrerae, assembly GCA_033070095.1. Lineage (NCBI taxonomy): Eukaryota > Viridiplantae > Streptophyta > Magnoliopsida > Escalloniales > Escalloniaceae > Escallonia > Escallonia herrerae. The sequence goes on along the minus strand of JAVXUP010002353.1, from coordinate 89,465 downwards.
GAATGAAAACGAATAAGAGGCTTTAGATGAACTCCTTAGCTTTTGCAACTTCACTCAGATATTCATTTTTATTAATCTAACAAAGTACCATATGACTTTACTCTTTGTTTTTACATACATTAAACCAGATATAGTTAGTGACAAAAACTACTTATATGGAGTCAAAACTTTTAGCTGATAAAATGATTCTTATGCCGCTAGATGGTCTTTATAAGTTCCAACCCAGATGTGGTTCAGCTTTAAGGAAAAAAAAACTTCTAGTCCAATAATGAGTACAATCGCAATAAAACCGCGGACTCGTTACCTTTTTCCTTTTAAAGCATGCCGACTAATGTTCAAGGTGAGTACATGATTTGCAATTATTCAGATAACACTAACCTTATTATAACCTCGAATTGTGTTTGTGGCCTTATAAATCTCGTACTCCATGGACTGTCCCCATGGAAAATTCAGCCAGGATCTTAAAGTGCTCAAATCTGTCAGATCCTGAGTTGGCAATTGAGCCGCACGACTTACTTGATCCATCAAGTATGACTGGACAGACTCAAGGCGAACACAACATACATCACAGACTCGTTGAGGATCCCCAACACGAAACTTTTCTGGCAACAAGCTCCTTCCTTTGGTACAGTCGCTGCAAAATACACCTCCACAAAACCGACAGTGATGCCTGGTGCACATGATAGGGTGAAACCGAACACTACACAACATACAAGCAGAGGCTGCGCTATCAGGCAACCATTTAGGTGGCTCTCCTTGAAGGATCTCCTGAGTGGTACCAAAATTGGCCTCTGTAAGAGTTTGAGCCATCTCTTTCCACGCTTGCTCAATCAAGTGGCTAGATATCCATGAAACTTGACGAACATCGCCAGATGCAAAACCACTCACTTTTCCTCGGGCAGCGAGTAACATCTCAACTACCACATCCCACATGGTCAACTCTTGATCTTCCCCAGCAAACTGGCCCCAACCCATGTCTGCTTCCGGGAAAGTTCCACCATTTGAGGCAAAGCCTTTGGTCCACTCTTCATGCTCGCTTCCTGACATAGGAGGAACAGAAACAGGTATCCAAACCCCAGTTTCTTCCACAAGTGGAGGATCATAATAAAAATACTTTTCGCGTTTCAATTCTTTCTTGCCATCATACCCATCCCCATTTTGTAGTGGTAAATTGATACCACAATCTTCAGGTTCGATTCTTTGGCCACCAAACCCACTCTTCTCATTAGTCTTCCCCATCCCACTTTGACATGACTTAGTTTCATGTTCCACAGTTTTGGCCAATTTCTGGTCCAATTGGCACCTGGAAACTCTATTCTCATCAATTTCCACACTTGTGGATTGGCATATGTGAGCATCACACACTTCAAGGTTAGCCATTTGTTGGCACAAGCTTATGGAGCTTCTCTTCCCATCATCTTCCTCCCTTTCCTGTTGAGCTACCTCATTCCCATATCCTTCAGTTTTATCAAGTTCTGCACTCTCAAAACCAGCATCAACACCAGTTTCCCCCAATGTATTCGGTGGTAATGACACCAAAGTGTCACAGTCTTCAGTTGCAAGCAACTGTTGCTGGGACCCTCTTCTCCTATCCTTTTCCCTCATTCCATGTTGAGGTGATCCAGTGCCATACCCTTCATGCATAGCCATTTGTTGGCTACTAAAACTAGAAAAAGGATTTACATTATTATTCGCAACATTCTTATCCACTCCGCCAGATTCCTGTCATCACCATAAAAATTAAGCATTATATTACAGCTTCAATAACTAGGCATGCAAAATTCTCACCCTGCTAGTTATTTGTCACCTGCATATAAACGTAAAAGAATAACTCAACGTATAAACATTGGAAGTGTTGACTTGGCAGGAGCACCATAGTAATGAACATAATTCCATTAGAGAAACGGAGTAAGACTCCAACAATAAATGTGCCGTCATGGACAGAAGCATGAAAGAGGGCGAACCTATAGCTGCAACCAGAAGGTCACAGGTTCGAAATGCAGAAACAGGCGCGCAATAGCAGTGGGAAGGTTGCATACATCTAAAGGGTCGGTTTAGGAATGCTTCTGCTTCTAAAAGTGATTATAGCCAAAAGCCAAAAACTCTCGAGTAAAAGAACCTCCTTAGATTCTGTCATTTAAAAATGAATAGCAGTTGGACATGTGCAGTTCAAGTCGAATGCTTTAAGGAACATCTTTTGTGTTTCAAAAGTACATTCGAGACTCCCAAACGCAACGCCAAGCTGGCCCCTAACAATCTCACATTCTAAGTCCCAAAAATGGCGCACGCTAGGGTACAACTAGATTGACCTTTCTCATTAGATTGATTATCCGTATTTTGTTTCACGTACTATATCATGTATTGCATACAGAATAAACCAAACAAATCGGTAGAACTATAAACTTCCCATTTCAACTACAATCACAATTTTGCATCCAAAATACCGCTTCACGACTTGTCTTATTTCTTCCACAAATTAATAATCCTAATCGAACAGAATCAAAATTTGGAATCTAGTTACTCTCACACAAGTCGACGGAATTTGGAAACTTTCGACTAATAGAGTGAAAATTACCAGCTGAAAGTTCGACTTCCGGCAGCTGGTTCCGTCGCCGATCGAGAAATCAGAAACCCTAGATGGTGACGCCATGGTTCAGCATCTTTTGAGGCGAAAATTAGGACTTTGATGATCAATTGAAGAATACGATTACGTCTAGTAGAGTTATCTTGGATAGACCTGCACTTTGTCAATTAATGGCGTCTTCATACACGACTACTCCAGATGCTGCGTCGTCCTTACGAGTACAAGTTGTATTCGTATGGTCCAAGTTTGTGAGAAAATCAATTCAAAAAAAAATATATTGAAAAAAATTATGGCAGCTACCCTAGAAAGATTCTTTAAATTTTTATCGTTTAACGTGAAAATACTTTTAATGATAATTTTTTATTATTTTTAAATATCATCAAATAAGTTAGACTTATCCTATATCTTACAGCAACGAGACATACTTATGATAAAACCACCAAAAATTTTAAAAAGAAAAGGGGCCATATAAATTGGAAAACAAACTTATTATAAAAAAAAGCCCAAAACATTGCATTTGATTTTCTCGAGCACATTAATTGCCATGAGAGACAAAATTCGTTAAAAAGCCCGATGCGGGTGGGGGTGACAATACAGGTAGGGCAAGAATATGACAAATTTTATATATATATATATATATATATATATATTTATAAGTATAGGAGTATATTCATGAAAGAACAACTTTCTTTTTCTAGTACAAACTCAACCTACTATAAATCATGATGTCCGACAATATATCTAAACTTTTTGGCTTTTTAGCACAAGAAAAAGAAATTATTTAATAAAAAAATTACTTACCAATAATGAGCTTCGCCCAACTGAAAAGGGACGGAAAAATATGACACAAAGTTATGAAATTTGAACGCCCAGAAGCCAAATTTGAAATACTTAGAACTTAACTCTATCTTCTTGCAATTGTTATATTTAATGTTTGCAACATATACAAATTAGATACAAATTATAGCATAGTTGATACACATGTAAAATAAAGATAAATATAGATGGAAGGGTATCAATGTCACCCAGCAAATGAGCAAGTAAAATCAATTCAAATCGCTAAGTGAAAGGCACCAAATTTCACTTGTGAACTCAGGGTCTGAAATCAGTTACAGTTTTGGTTTTAAGTTTTCAAAAAAATCAAAATCAAAATCAGTTTAGTTTTTATTTTTTACAAAAAATAAATGGGTATTTGATTACTCAATTTTTATATTGAGTTTTTTCTTTGGTAGTGGCGGTGGCGGGGGGGGCCGTGGGTGGTAGGGGTGGTCTCAAAACAAAAACTAAAATTGAAAACCCAAAATTTCAAAATGGGAGTTTTTAAAAACAGTAATGTTTTAAAACTGGTTTTCAAAACTGAAAAAAAAAAACGAAAAATGTGTGTCAAACGCATTTTGTTTCTCCAGTTTACAAAACTAGAGAAAATATTAAAAATTTAAGTGATTTCAAACACTATCTCAATCGTTATTAATGGTTTAGTTTTCATGAATAAGGTACATATGTAACATTAGATAATTGGAGTTATATAGCGAAGACTTAAACATTGTGAGAAAAACTATAAACGGGGAAGGTAAAATACCAATCATAGCTCATGCACCATCAATAAAAAAATAAAAGAGCAATTGAACAATGTTAAATAGCGTTCGAAACAATTTTTATTTTCAGTTTTTTGTTCAATTTCAAAAAGTGAAAAAAAATATTGTCGTTTGACAGACAATTTTAGTTTTTTTCTTTTCCTTCAGTTTTATAAACCAGTTTTTAAAATGAGACTGTTTTTAAAAACTTCGAGTGTGTTTGAAACTCATTTCAGTTTTTGTTTTCCGAGAAATGAAAACCAAAACCTCTTTGAGTTTCTTTTTTACAAAATTGATGGGTTGTTTGATATAGTTTTATATAATTGATTTTTACTTTTGTTTTTTTTTTCTTTATATTTTTCTCTCTTCTCTTTTCTATTTGCCCTCTCTTCTCTTTATGTACATTTTCCAATACTTGAAAGCTTCTTTTGAACTCCTACGTTCAACAATCAGAAATGCCCCCCACCACGACCAACATATATCTTCTGTCATCATCTAACTACTGTTTTGGTAGTAACACACTAGCTTGCGAATTGGGGTGCTAATTGAGGCTTCATTGGTTTGATTTGCTGAATGGTTTGGAATTAACATGCCCAAATCAAAGATACTCGGGCTAATCAATGGATGAAATCTTTTGGTGATGTTTATTCTAGAAATAATGGTAGTCGTATGATGGTGATTTGGACTCATAAGAGTGCTGGTGTCGTGGTGGTGACCGATGTTAGAGGGTTTGGTGTTCAGCAGTATTGGTCAGTGGTGGTGGTCGTTATTAGTGACTATGGGGTTGGCGGTGTTCGTGGGTGTTCGTCACTAATGGTGGTGGCGACGGTCAATGACTATAGTAGTTGGCAGTGTCGGCAAGTTTGGTGTTCGAGAGTGTTGATTAGTGGTAGTGACAGATCGATAGTCAATGCTTGTGGTGGTTTGTAGTTTGGTGTTCAGGGGTATTGGTCATTGGTGATGGCGATCAATGGGTATGGTAGTTGACAATGTTGATGGTTTGATGTTTTTGAGTGATAGATGTTGGTGATGAAAATTGAAGGGAAAAAGATATATAAAATGCTTCCAATAAAAGTTGAAAGATGGATCTCAAAAAAAAAATTTGAAAACTGAAAATTGGAGTTTTCAAACAATGGCTTATTTTGAAAAATAGTTTATAAAATTGAAGGAAAAAAAAAGTAAAAATGTCCGTCAAACGGTAATATTTTTTTCACTTTTCAAAATTGAACAAAAAACTGAAAATAAAAACTATTTCAGACGCTACCTTCATTTTTCAGTTTTGGTTCTTTTTTTAATTTTTTTTTTTGAGATCTACCTTTCAACTTTTGTTAGAAACATTTTATATCTCTTCTTCTTTTCAATCTTCATCACCAATATCTATCACCCAAGTACATTCAACCACCATACCAATTGACCGTCACTGCCACCACCAACAACGACCAATACCCTCGAACACCGAATTACAAACACTGTCAACCACCACAGCAACTGACTGTCGATCTCTCACAACCACTAATCAACACACTCAAACACCAAACTTGCCAATACCATCAACCAACATAGCTACTATCGCCACCGCCACTAGTGATCGGCACCCATGAATACTAAGATTTGGTACAAGTAAATATTGAGTTTATTTTCAATTCGATGTTTGTTTGGTGCTGAATTTATTTCAAGATTTTACAATAAATTAAAATACAAAATCTCAAACAAAAAAATTCAATTCATAGAAGAGGGACAATTTGCTGCTATGAATTTTAGGAAAGAGAATCGAAAGTCCCAAGGATTTTGTTAATTGCTTTTAAGATGTGAAAAAAAAGCATACATGTTTATCCACGCAATTAGCAAATTTAATATATATATATATAGGGAGTTGATCCTTTGATAGCGCTAGCAAAATGGGGTATTTGCTAGCGCGATCTGGACTGTCCATCTCAAAAGATGGACGGCCCAGATCGCGCCTTTTTTAAAACTGTCAGTCGTCCGCGACACAGTATCGCGGACGGCTTATTTTACCTTTTTGCCCCTCCACGCCGTCCGCGATACTGTGTAGCGGACGACTGAGGGGCCCTGACAAAAAGTCAGTGTGGTGGACGACCCCTAGGCTGACATATGTCAGTACCTGTCCCGTCACCCGCCAAGAAAGTCTACCGTCAGAGCCCCATTCCCCTCGGTAGGTGTCACGTCAACAGTGTCCACGACAGTTCTAAATGCAAAATTATATTTATAGACCTTTATTTCTGCACGTGTCAGAGTTGTCGGCAGCATTTTCAGCTCTTTCAGCAAAATTTTCAGTTCTCCTACAGATTCACTTGCTTCCATTTTCAGCTCCTTCAAGCTTCGACTAACACTTGCTTCAAGCTTCACTCAAGTAAGGTAAGTTTGTGATCTCAAACGTTTTCTGGGTGAATTGACCGATAAAGTATAATTTATTTTTTTAGACAAAAAAATATAGATCTTTGTGATGTTCTACAAATTTGTCATTCTATTCATCAACTTGTGATGTTCTAGAAATTAATTTGTTAACTTTAAACTAATTCATTGTAGTTAATTTCAATTTTTTTTAGGTTCGCTAACTTCGACACATGTATCCTATTTAAAATTGAATTTTTTGAGATATGTTTGTTGTATTTTGGCATGATGAAATTTTCTGTTTATCTTAGTAATTTTAATTTGTTATGTTCAATAAATTTATAATGAGCAAAATGGGAGACACTTTTGAGATTATGTATATGGTATATTTGTCATCCTAAATCTATCTATTCGCCAAGATAATTTTGAGATAATATTTTCAGTTGAAAATGTCATTTGATTGTTAAGCGTAGTCTATTTCTACATAGGTCTCGTTTCACAATGTCTGATTTCGTGTCGAGCTCCAACACCCCCGTAGATGCTAGTGATCCGTATCTAGGACGAACCTTTCAAACATTGGAAGAAGCTGAAGAATGTTTTCGAGCGTATTCATTGAGGGTTGGTTTTGGCATTAGAATAAAGACTACAAGAACAAGCAACGTAACAAAAAAGATATGCTCTCGCTTATACGAGTGTCATAGGGGCAGAAACCCAGTGCAAAATGAGACACGCGTAGGCAACGATGACAGTGATGAAGAAATAGGATATTCGCGTAGAAGACGGGATTGCTTTGAGCGCACAAATTGCCAGGTCAAGATGTTCGTAAGCTACAAACCCAAGCAAGATCATTGGCTTATTACCAGCCTGGAACTGGCACACAATCACCCGTTAGTAACCCCTTCTAAGGTGAGTCAGATGCATCAACACAAGAAGATGGGTAAGGTCGCGAGGAGCCTAATTCACACAATGAGCAATGCGCGGATTGGACCTACCGAGATTGTTAATGTTCTTGCTGAACAGGCTGGGGGAATTCAAAATTTAAACTTTAACACGACAGACGTTCGTAACGCGGTCCGAACCCATAGACGAGCCGCGTATGACCTCAATGATGCTCAAGCCACAATGAGCCTATTGAAACGGATGCAGATGGAGGACCCGCAGTTTACCTTCGATTATAAACTTGACGACGAGCATCGAGTTAGCACAATTTTTTGGGTCGACGGTCGTTCGAGGCTAGCTTATAAGCATTTTGGGGATGTCGTGACTTTCGACACCACATACCGTACCAACAAGTACTCGATGCCGTTCGCTCCTTTCACGGGCGTCAATCATCATTATCACTCCATCCTGTTCGGGTTCGCCTTGTTAAGGGACGAGAGCGAGAGTTCTTTTGAATGGTTGTTTAGGGTGTGGCTGGAAGCAATGAACTTCAAAGCACCCAACGTTATCATCACCGATCAAGATTTGGCAATGAAGAAGGCTATTGCTACCGTCTTCCCAGATACTCGACACAACTTGTGCACTTGGCACATAAGCAACAAATACCCTGAACGTCTGCATCACGTGTATGCAAAGTATCCAGACTTTAAACAGGATTTTGAAAAGTGCGTTAATAAGTCGTTAACGATTGAGGAATTTGAGGAGAGGTGGGAAAAGCTTGTTGAGGATTACTCATTGCAAGACAACGAGTGGCTCCAGCACTTGTACGAGCTCAAAGAGCAATGGATTGGCGTTTACACGAGGAGGCATTTTTCTGCGGGCATGAAAACGACGGGCAGGAGTGAATCTATGAATGCCACGTTCGATAGTTATGTGGGTACAACTACCAATTTGAAGAGTTTCGTCACATCCGCACAAAAAGCGGTTGCTTCGTTATTCGTGAAAGAAAGGGCTGCAGACTTTGCAACCACGTACAAGCAAAGGAGAAGGTTGCTTGAGACCCCGCTGGAGCTGAACGGTGCCAAAGTCTATACGAAGGAGATCTTCCTGCTATACCAAGTAGAGCTGCAAAAATCGGGCCGATACAGTATAAACAAGGTGGCAGAAAAGTCATCGCGTGAGTACAAGGTTTATTCGCTCGTGAATGACCTCGTCCCTGAGAAGCTGCGCAGAATTTATACGGTGAGCCACGACACATTGACGGACTCGGTGACATGTGTTTGCAAGAAGTTTGAGTTCCATGGCATCCTGTGTAGACACATTCTGCGGTTTTTCACACAGAAGAATATCAGGACAATCCCCGATAAATACGTCCTGCCACGGTGGACGAAAGGTGCAAACAGGTTGCACGGTACCATTTCCTTTCCGGAGCACCCGTATACTGACTTTGAAGAATCAGAGACGTTGCGGTATAATCATCTGGTGACGATGTTCACCCGTTTGTCCGTAAAGGGTGCTGCTACAATGGTCGGATATAAACATCTCCTCGAGGTAGCTCAGCAGCAAGAGCCCATCGTCGACCAGTTGGAAGCAGCTTCAGTCAGCAATGCGGTTGACACCGAGCCTACGACGGGATCAGAAGATGACGAGCCGGGGGAGGAAGACGACAATGATATCCGGCCTTTGGATCCAATTATATCGCAAACGAAAGGCCGCAAGAGATCTACGCGGATGAAAAGCTCTATTGAAACGGCAACTCAACCTAAAAAGCTGAGAAGGTGTGCATTGTGCAACAAAATGACCGACCACGACAAGCGGAACCATTACAAGGCACTGGGGATAAGTCCAGGGGGTTTGCAAGACGGGGAAGAAGATGATGCCGAAGATGAGGACGAACAAGCTGCAGTGGACCTATAATTTTTTTTAAGCCATGAACTATGCTTGACATTTGTAATAATTTTTTGTAATTTTTTTCTAATAATCTTTCGACCGAATATTGTTATATATTTTCTAATGGACCTATGAGAGCCATCAACTCTAAAAGTTTATGTTGTTTTTTTTAGCCCCGGACGCCTCTGTAGGGTCTTAAAATTCCTACGCTTTTGAAATTTTTTACTTTCTTTTATGTCCGCTATACAATGTAGCGGACGTCTCTGCAAACTCCTAATTTGTTATTGATGTCTACAAGTTGTTGATGTCTACAAGTTGTTGATGTATACAATGTGGCGGTTTTGACGTTTACAATGTGGCGGATGGCTTTACAGTCCTAATTACGTCCGCTATACAATGTAACGGACGTCTCTACAGAGTCCTAATTTGTTGTTCTTTTATGTCTGCTATACAATGCAGCGGACGGTCCGCAGAAAGACTTTTGGTCTTCTTTTTGTCCGCCACACAATGTAGCGGATGACTCTATCCTATATTAATCAGAGGCCAATCATCTTATCAGTCCATCCGTTTCTCTATCTGTCTCGCACATCTCACCCAGCCGCTACCCCATATACGGTGACCCACATCTCCGGTGACCCACTTCTCCGGCGACACCACCGTCCTCCCCTTCAGCGACATTCCCGGCGTGATGGCTTCTGATTCGTCGAGCAACAACGAATTTGTAGGCAACATGCTCCTTGCAGGCAGACACTTCTTCAAAGTCATGATGCCTAGTTTTGATACAGAACTTGTAGGCCATCCCGCTTTCTCTGTGTTACTTTTGGTGTTAAAAGTTTGATCTTTGGTTAAAAACTTACCTATGTGTTTTTTGTATTGTGAATATGTTAGGACATACCGGTAGCCTTTTCCGATTGGCTTACCACAATTTATTTCAATTCAACTTTAACCAGCCGCAAGGGGTCATGGCATGTTAGAATCAAGATGAAGCACGGCCAAGGTCAAATTTGTTTCGCAGAGGGTTGGAACGAATTCGTGCGGCAGCATGACCTCCAACTCGGGGACTTTGTAGTGTTTGAACACACGGGGAAGTGGAATTTTCAAGTGACGGTGTTTGATCGGAGCACTTGTGAAAAAACTTCTTTCCCCCAATGTTGAACCCTAAATTATGTATTGAATAATTTTATGTAATGTTAATTATTGTTCAGAATTTTATGTTCTTAATTGTGCCGTTTGAGTTTTCGTCGATACTGAGATTGTTGATTCTTGATTTGAGATTGTTGATTTCTTCGCAAAAACAAGTCTCCCACTATTTTGAGATTGTTGATTTCGTCGCTAAAACAAGTCTTCGGTCGCCAATTTATTAAAACAGAATTTTCGCCGTCCGCTACAATGTCTACAAATTCCTAACACTTGGAAGAGATATCACTCTTCATTTGTGGTTCTCTCTACGTCCGCTACACTATAGTGCGGACGGTCCCGCAAAAAGGCCAACTATCCAACACTTAGTTTTTTTTGGTATCGTCCTCGTCCGCTATACTATGTAGCGGACGGTGCCGCAGAAAGCCAGCTATAACTATCAACACTTAGTTTTTTTTTGTTCTATCCACGTCCACTACACTATAGCGCGGACGGTCCAGCAGAAAGGCCAACTATCCAACACTTAGTTTTTTTTCAAACCCTCCTTGTCCGCTATACTATGTAGCGGACGGTGCCGCATAGACCAGCTTTAACTGTCAACACTTAGTTTTTTTTTTTTTGGTTTTCACGTCCGCTACACTATAGCGCGGACGGTCCAGCAGAAAGCCCAACTATCCAACACTTAGTTTTTTTCATACCCTCCTCGTCCGCCATAGTATGTAGCGGACGGTGCCGCAGAGACCAGCTATAACTATCACGTCCGCTACACTATAGCGCGGACGGTCCAGCAGAAAGCCCAACTATCCAACACTTAGTTTTTTTCATACCCTCCTCGTCCGCTATACTATGTAGCTGACGGTGCCGCAGAAGGCCAACTTAGTTTTTTGGTGTCCGCTACACTATGTAGCGGACGGTCCCGCAGAAAGGCCAACTATAACTATCATTACTTAGCTTTTTTTTTTTGGTTCTCTCACGTCCGCTAGACTATGTAGCGGACGGTCCAGCAGAAAAGCAACCTTCCAACACTTAGTTTTTTTTTTGGCCCTGCAGAAAGACAGATATCCAACACTTTGTTTCCCAGCGTTCAAAGCAAATCACAGATCAGTCAATTAGCCAAAAATGCGCTATCTCTAACCACATCACAAATCAAACACCTCTTACCACAAATCAAACTGAATTCAACACAACGATATCCGTCAATAAAAATCAATTGCATTCAATATACGTTTATTTAAAAAGTGAATATAATGTTACAATGTCAATTGGGACCCCCATCCCCTGCGGCTGTTTGTTGTTCCTTACACGGATTTACAATAAGCCTAATAGCTCTAGGCCGGCCATTCATAATTTGCCAAGCCATCCTATACCTAAAGCCTTGTATGCATTCTTGGCTCCAGACGGTCTTCTTGAGGCTCTCAAATCGACAAATGTAATCCATGTACATGCAGAGGAAGACGCCGCAGTCCGAGGAATTATGTTGCTTGGGCCTACGCCTCTTCAATCGAAAAATAAGGTCTGGCCTGCGTTGTACCTTCTCCTGACGCCTACCATTGACCAAGCCAGCAAATAGATTCTGCGATAAACATAATAAGCATTAAACATTAAACATAGAAAACAAAATAAGATTAATCGGCTTTAGAATATGCAAGTTACAATAAGAAGTAAACAGGATCTCACCATGGCATCCAACTGGCCTATGCCTCGGTACATGTCAATCACAGGCATCACGTCGGTATCATCGTAGAGACTGTCGAGGAGTGATACCGTCCTCTCTACTGGTTCGTAGCAAACCAAGTACCAGTGGCATTCCCTAAAAATGGGATTAGAAACACGTCGGCAACACTTGCACTCGCTGGACTATCCCGCCCAAGATAGGCTTGTAGGTTAGCGGACGGTCTCCACTGGGCCAGGCCTCTCCCCTTCCTTGATTTGCACCAGTCGTTCCACTCTTGGATTAGGATCTGATGAAAAAAAGCATCCAAAATAAAAATGCGCGGACCGATGTTTGGATGCTCCCGACCCCTTTGCCTCAGAATTTGCGCGTAGTGCGAGATGACACCGCTGTCTAACCAAGCTCCCGGCGCCAGCGAGGCCAATTCTGTCCACGAGGCATTGTAATCCAAGCCCCCGGGTGATCCACGTCATAGTTCTGTTCGTCTTGGGGGGCCCGCTAAAATAACGGCCTCGGATTAGCTCGCATTTATGAGGCTTTAGGGGCCTGGCTGGATGCCCTTTCGGATATTGCCCTCGGGGGTCAACCAGCAAATCTTGCCCTCCGGGGGGGGGCAAGAGTAAGGGATATTGGCCTCCAATTCCTAGTTCGGCCTGATATTGCTCTCCGGCCATTTTTTCTGCCTGCTGATATTGCCCCCGGGGAGGTTAAATGGGGGATATTGCCCTCCGAGGGCGCCAACTGGTCCCGCCCACGGGACAATGGGCAGTGCCTCGGAAAAAGGCCAGTCTTGCGTGACTTGACTCTGATAGAGGGGTTGGGGTTCCGAGAACAAATTGAAGGAGGGGCCGCTGTAATCGTCCCACGACGCTTGAGCCTGTCCCATCCCCGCTACAGAGGGACCACCAACTCCCTGGCTCACCCCTGAAGCCTGTCCGGAGGGATCACCGTATCCCTGGCTGACGCCCGTATAACCCATATCCAGGCTGACGACCGAAGACTGTCCCGATGCTTGGCACAAAAAATTCCCGCAGCCTAAAGCCAATGCAGCAGCCTGTTGGCGAAAATCCTCGCCCATTGCGCTCACCAGATCCTTCCGCTCACTCAACTTCTGGAAGAATGCCAGCGAGGCATTAACCTACATCCAAAGAGATAAAAAATAAGTAACTTCAATCAGACATTTATATTCATCAAATTCAAGACAAGTCAGACTTGTTGGGCAACTTACGAGATTGTATGCCATACGCTCATCGATCTGACCCCTAGGCGCATACCTCTCCCCACGTTCAAAGTTTACTGGGGCTACTCTCCTCCGAGTGATGCGGTAGTACCACTCATTGTACTGTTCGATGCTGATAACGGGGTCAGGCTCCGAGACGATGGCCGCCAGTGTGTCCTGCCAAGAACTCCAAAGCTCTATTTTGGCCGCGCACAATTCGTGCGCATTGGCCTTGCCAAACCGTCCGACATCCGGTGGGTTCCTGTTAACCCTCATATCTGGGGCATCGACTGGCAAACCCTGCTCCAACTCAAAATGGCGCATTGCTCGATCTGGCAGCTGCCACTCTGCGACCTCGAAGTGGATCAGGGGTGTGCGCTGCAACCCGGAGAGCGTGAAGACGAACGACTCTCCCACCCGTCGCGCCAAACGTATGTACGGTGCCCAACGCATTTGGCCCGGAGATAGACGGTCGAACTCCCCTCGATAGTACGTAATGTTGTGATGGGGATCGACTCTCCTCTGGTAATGGCTAACCCTTCGGCTGTACTCCCAAGCACACAACCGAGGCCACACTTTATCGGTTCCATCCCTACGCGTTGGTGCACCGGGAGCAAGGTGTTCATAAGACCACACCTGAGAACATCCGCAAATTATATTTATATCGTCGATTCAGCAAAAAAAAAAAAAATAACGAAGAAAGGATTTATATGATATACCTGCAATAGCGAGAGACATGCACATATGGCTTTGGAGTCGGGCCTCGTTGCCTTGTGCAATGCTCGGTACAGATACGAAAGAACCGCTGCACCCCAGGCATAATCCCCAACCTCCGACAGGTTACCCAACAACGGTAAATATTTCACGCTGACCGTGTTCTTCGACGTCGTTGGGAATAAAATTGCCCCCATCACCCACAAGAGGAAGGCTTTTGTGTACAGCACAAGCTCACGGCCCGTATAGTTTTCCGGCAAAACCCCGTAGGTATCTACCAACCACTTCAACTTTATACCACCAGTGCTAAATTGATCCTGGGGTATCGAAGTGAAGAAGTCCCTAGCGGTTCTCTTATTCGTTGCTTCCGACGGAGGAGCAATTACCGGCCGCCCCGTCACCGGCAACCCTAAGATGAACCCTACATCTTCTAGGGTAATTGTCATCTCTCCGAGCGGGAAGTGAAACGTATTCGTTTCACTTCTCCACCTCTCAACAAGGGCACCTATCAAGGCCCGGTCAAGCTGTTGAAAGATCTGCCCATGCGTGAAAATCCCAAACCCAATTCCACGCAGTATCTTTTTCTGGGACTTGTTCAAATTCCATGATGTGAACTCGTGAGATACTTCTACGGTGGTGAGAAGTTCTCTTTCCTATGAATTAATAAATACAATTTAAGCAAAACAAACGGTATACAACGTTCGTAAGAATAAGAAAGTTGATAAATAATGTATCTTACTCCACCATCCCATATGAGCGTACTGATATGGTTGGCTTGGTCGTATAACACGGATGGATCTTCTGGTCCAGGGTTAAATTCCATTTTTTGCAACTGAAATTAGGGAAAAACCTTCTCAATTTGGATTTTACGGTTTGAATTTTGACAATCGCTCGCAAAAATACGACGCTAGCACATGAACTTATACATGTATATATAATAGATATATATACATATACGGAATAGGATTTTACAAACGCTAGTACATGAACTTATACATACATATATAAATCCTCATCATCGCTAGCACATGCTCAATGCATAATCAAAACCACGCATAAAACGCAATATTCATCACAACTATGGATTACGAACATGTAAATGATTGATTTTGTGAACTTACGTGATCTATTAGGGTATTAAAGCTGCTATTAAGAAGAAATTGCGCAGATCTGCTTGCCAACGCCGCTGAAAATATTTGTGAGTAGGAAGAATGGAGAAGAATATCGTAGTTAGGGTTTTTTTGTATATATGTTATCCGTCCGCTATACTATATTGCGGACAATATATTGGCCGCCATTATGTATTTCCAACTGTTGACGTGACAGATAAGGACAAGGACTGACGGGATATGTACTGACATGTATATATATTTATTTTTGCCATGTGGAATAAAAATTAGGGCTAATTACACCTATGTCCCTGAGGTTAGGGGGTAATTACAGTCAAGGACACAAAGTTTCAAAATGTAACATTCCGTGACCAAACACTTTTAAAATGTATCAGACGTGTCCATCCGTTAGGGTTCCGTCCAAAAAATGTACTTTTTTAATGATGTCAGCAATACATATTTTTAAAATGACAATACTACCCCTTTATATACAGAATAGTTTAAAATTTTTAAATTAAGAAACATTAGGGTTTCAAAACCTTATTTTTCAATTTAGGGTTTCAAAACCCTAATTTACAAATTAGGGTTTCAATTTGCCATTTCTCAATTAGGGTTTCAATCTGCTAATTAGGATTTCAATTTGCTAATTAGGGTTTCAATCTGCCATTTCTCAAAGGTCTCATGCCAATTAAGGTTTCAAACCCCTAATTTGCAAATTAGGGCTTCAAAACCCTAACTTGCAAATTAGGGTGTTAGGGTTTTAATCTGTAATTGCAAATTGGGGGGGGGGGGGGCGATGGAGCTGCTGGCATGGAATGAGGGAGTGGGTTGCTGTGGGGGAGAAGAGAAGAAAAGAGATGAGGGGGAAGAGTGTCGTCTCCGGCGATAGGTTTTAACGCCGGCAGGAGATTACACGCGGTGGCTTGCGGTGGGCGGTGACGAGGAAGAGGGAGGCAGCCGGGTTGGGCGGTGATGAGTTGACAAGGAAGGGGGAGGCAGGCGGGGTACGACGCCGGGGAAGGGGAGGAAGATTGCGTGGGTGATGATGGGGCGATGAGGAAGGGGGAGGCAGGCGGGGTGCGATGTCGGGGAAGGGGAAGGGGTGCGGCGCCGGGGTGGGTGACGGCGAAGGGGGATGCAGATGGGGTGCGACGCCGGGGAAAGGGAAGGGGTGCGGCGCCTGGGTGGGTGACGGCGAAGGGGGACGGCGCCGGGGTGGGTGACGGCGAAGGGGGTGCAGATGGGGTGCGATGCCGGGGAAGGGGAAGGGGTGCGGCGCCGGGGTGGGTGACGACGAAGGGGGATGCAGATAGGTCAGGGGTGGGGGTGGGGGATTAAGTCTTTCTTTTCTTTTTTTTTAATGAAGTAATGACATTAGAAAAAAATAAGGTTCCAACTGAGGGGTAATACAGTCTTTTCATCAAAACCGTTAAGATTTTTAGGGTTCCGTTTGGTCAACGAACATAAGTGTAATTTGTCCAAACTATTGTCCTTACCTGTAATTACCCCCAAACCTGAGGGATATAGGTGTAATTAGCCCTAAAAATTATTTATTTTTGCCATGTGGAATAAAAATTATTTATTTTTGTTTCAACTATATTTTTGGATGCTAAAGTGACAATTTCATTTCACTTTCCTTTTCTTGATTTAAATTTTGAATTCCTTCATTTACTCACCTTCTATCAATATATATATATATATATATATATATATATATATATATATATATATATATATATATAACATAGTTTCAGTTTGAGATTTGAAACATCATTCCCTAAAATATCTTTGCAACATATCTCATCTATAATTTTGCACGTGGTCCCATGCGTGTATAACTCCAAAATTATCTCTTAATTATCTTCAAAACTCCCCATTAAAATCCTCAAAATTCAAACTTACCAGAAAATTTTGCAATTTCTCATAATTATAATCTGCAAAACTTATTCATAATAATCCGCAAAACTTATTCATGGTTGTTTTTTCTGGGCTTTATGTTCTCATGCATTTCTTAATCATCAACATATCCTGCTATGTTATTTTGGAAGCAGTTAAACCTTTGTGCGGGGTTGGCTTCTACACCAGCTTTGGCGCCCAACCCAGAATCTGGTTGCCCGCATTAGTCTGCTTTTGCTGGTAATTACAACAAGGTAAGAAGTCTTATATCTTATAGTTAAATTTAGAGCCAGGAGGTTAAAGAAACTGCTAGAGACACCTGCCAAAATCTACTACAAGTATGAAGGTATAAGCCCAGCTAGGTCGCACAAACCAAATCCCGATATCATCTCTCAGGTCTGGTACAATTCTTATGATTTGTTATTCTTTACACATGCAACCCTGTTATATTTGAACCCATTTCTCATTTGTATGGGGTATATATTTGTTATCTGTTCATCCATGTTCTTATTTCACCATTTTTCGCTTTAAACAAAAAAAACTTTATCTTTATACATATATGATTTTTTTTAAGCAATACACAAAGCAAGTTCGCCCACAAATATAAGAAGTCTACTCAGGCACTTTCTCTTGGTAAGAAGTCTACTCATTCTACCTTTTTCTCCTGGTGCTGCTGGTGTTTGAGCAAAGTTGTGGGGTGATACTTCTTTTGTTACATTAATTGGCATGAACATCAAGTATATATTATTCATATTATTACTATTACGTTATTTTAGTGGGAGCTGATCCCCATGTAGTTTAACTTTGAGAAAAATTTAAGATGGAACCCTTCATTCTCCCGATGTGAGTTTTACCAGTAGCACTCGGCCGACCCAGATTCTCAAGTAACTTCTTATATGAGATTTTTCTTGAATTAGTATCCCATTTTTCGTAACTAATTATTCTCATTAAGTTTGAGTTCTTTTCTTTTACAAAATTTATTGATGCGTTTTCTAGCAACTATATAAAGACTTGAAGTAATATTGAAGTGGATGGAGCTTTTTCGAAAGTTATAGGTCCTACAGATACCATTTGGTTTTAACTTAAGTTTATATTGTTGCTTGAGATTCTTTTCTTGATGCGTGATTCTTATATTTGACTCATTTACTTTATGGTGTGCATCGTATATTGTGATACTTCATATAGATGCTGAAAGTGAAGATAGTAGCAAGCATTAGCAATAGTGAAAGGAGAAAGTTATTTACCATGAGAGTTATATGTAAGTTTATTTTCAGAAACATTTTTGCCTCAAGTCTTCAAATTATTATTTTTTGACAAAGAAAAATGATAGTTAATGGTACTTCGATTTCGTTTTTATATTTAGTACAGGGGTTTGTATTTTATTTGATATTAGACATCTTTTTCATCTTTATTCTAAACTTTTTACAATTTCTTGACCATTTTAGAGGGGCTCAATAATTAGTTTGGTCATTCTAAAAAAAGTCATTCGATAAGGCTTACATAATTTATGCTTTACAATTTAATGAGATTTATTTTTTTTTATTTTCAAGAGGGAAATTTTAATGAGATTTTATTTTTCTAGAATATGCTAACTTTCCTATTCAATTTTATAGTCTCATGTTTCTTGCAGCTATGATGATAACACTTCAATATTCATGGGAAACTACAACCCTCATGTCATATTTCATTTCTTAGAAAACAACAACCGGACTATGATGCCGACAATTAATTTTATCTTACATAAATTATCACCGGTTGTATTGTTCACTATTAATTTTTTAGAAAGTTTCAAAACTGTATATGTCTTCATTTGAAAAACTATTTACATAAATTATTACCGGTTGTATTGTTTACTGGTTGTATTGAAAAACTATATTGTTCACTGGTTGTATTGTGATTGTAAAAGCAATGCTCCCGTGTGCAACGCACGGGGTCGAAATTAGTTAAAAGTTGAAATGCATCTTCATTTGAAAAAGTTGAGAGCTGATACACGAGAAACAGCTTCAGGCCAAATAAAGGGGCAGGTAGTTCAATTCATACAGAAATGCCTTAGAACATTGATGATGGGAATTTACCCCTGCTCATGCGAGATAAAGGGAGTCTTATGCACTGTTATATTTAGCTAAGAAGTCCTCGTTTTTTTTTCCCTCCCACTACTATGTTAGACTTTTGATATTGATGGCTCATTGCATCGTTTCAGGATATTGTGCGGGTGTTACTAAGTAGTCATGCCAGATCAATAACGAGGGTTTTCAAAAATTTTATGTCAAGGCTCTTTTCACTTTTATCGATATGCGTATGCATCTATCATCTCCTTAAACCGAATTTCAGTTCTTTAATTTGTCGTCAAAAGGACTGGATGTACATGTTATACGAGCAATGAGATCCACTGCGTCACTCCCCTGATGCAACTCTTAGTATGATAAATGAGGTAAAAGCTTTTTATTAAGAGATTTTTTCTAAAGAAGTAAATTCTACGAGGATCGTCACAAGGTCAACATATATACAATTAAATATCTTTATAGGTCAAAATGACTACAACATGCATAATTTCACATCTTAATGAAAATGGCACTTTTAATTCGTGCCTGGAGCTTAAAGCCCTGTTTGACACAACTTTTTTTTTTTTCAGTTTTAGAAACTGAAAAAAAAAAGTTACGTTTGGTAACCATTTTCCTTTTTTTTTTTTTTCCCTTTAGTTTAAAAACTCAGTCTTTAAATCAAGGCTATTTTTAAAAACTTCAAAAACTGTTTTTTTTTTCAGTGTTGGTTTTTTTTAGACCACCACCACCCTCCCACCGCCGGCGACCGTCGGAGACTATCGGCGGCCGGCGCCAGCGGCAACCATCGGTGGCGACCGCCGGCAGCCACCGTTTGCTACCGGCGGCCGGCGACCACTGTCGGCAGCAGCCACTAGCCACCGCCACCGCAAACCACCACAAAAAAAACACGGTTATCAAACACCCAAAAAAAACTCAACAAAAAAAACTGGGTTATCAAACACCCACTTGTTTTTTGTAAAAAAAAAAATTAAACTGCTCTTTAATTTATTTTTTTTTGAAAACTGAAAACAAAAAAAAAAGTTTTATCAAACGAAGCCTAAGTTACATTGCACTTTCACATAAAGTAACTATACATTTTTTGAAAGCTAATATTCTCTTTGCACTTCATATCCAAAAATGAATACGTACTTTCCTTTTAGTCTGCGTACCATTAGGTAATCGTCATTGCTTTACTTGTAAAAAAACTTATGATAAAATAATAGCAAGAGATTTTTTTCTTTAAGTCTTAGGCGATTGAAATTTTCGTTCATTTGAATTTTTTTTTCATTTTCACACATTATTAGTAACAAGTGGGGTGTGTCATAGGCTTGCCACGGAATGATGGCAGATATAGGCTGAAGTAATGGCTATGGCGACCGTAACTATAGTGGTAATGGCAATGATAATGCTAACTATAGTTGTAGTGGCAATGATAATGTTAAGGTATTTGGAGGTAGTATTAGTGGACGAATTGTGCTGAGAATCTGCAGCGGACAAGCGTGGACCTAAGAAAAAAAAATAAGATAGCGATTTTGGGTTGGTTCCATCAGCAACAATTGAATTTACATAAGTTCTATCCAGGACTAGCAGCCGCAAAGAGTTTCTTTCAAATGACTTTTATCTTCTAAACCTGGTTTTGGCCCCACATTTTGATATCTTAAAGTGTCCTCGAGGTTAGCCCATCTGTAGCCTTAGGCTATTGTAATCTAAATAAATTGTCCAACGGTAATTTCGTGAAGTCATGTTAGCAAATTTTCAATAATTTTTGTATAGACACACTTCAAATGCTACTTTTCCTTTTCATTATGCACCAGACAAAATCCACACGCAAAGAGTTTCCCATGAAGAAAGAACGTTTATCCTTATAGGGAGGTTGAGCTTCGTATACATGACCAATAGATAAGTTGTAATACTCTCAACTAGATTAGGCTAACAAAAAACAAGATGTGAGGGTACAAATGACTATCAGTAAATCTTGGTGACTTTTTCCCCCTCATATTAGTTGCGGATATATGATTGGTATAAGCTAGCGGCAAAATCTATGATGCTTCAAATATTAAGCTAAGATTTTTAAATTTACTGTTAGATGTAGTATAAGATTGTCGTCATATGTCACGACGAAACGTTTAGAGTTTATCTTATGAAAAGACATCCTAAATTTATATGACAATCATTTTTAATATTAATGTAAAAACTACTTATACTAAATGACGCATTCTACTTTTTCAAAAGTTGTATTTGGAAGCAACCTATAAAGCACATTTTGATACTTGAGTGCACGTGCGATGCACGTGAATACCAATATTTAAAGGGATCATAGTTAAAAAAAATCAATATGCATCACAACAAAAATCAAGTAAAGAATTAAGAGAAAATAAATACGCAATTCAACATATTGGTTGCTAAACAACTGACATATGAGAATATGGGCGCAAGTCGAAATATTTTGCTCATACAAGGTATTCATAAATATGGAACCAGCATGACAATCACCTTTTCCTACCACGTATATAACATGTAAGACCAGAAAATAACTTAATGTCAAAATCTAGTAACCCACAAAACAACAAACTCAATGTCAAAATCTAGCAAGTCACGGAACAACAATCTGCTGAGATCAAGGATTACAATCTCTCTAGATAAACCTAGTAACCAAACTATTTCAATAACTCCTCCCATGTTATATCGGTCAACCGAAAAACAATACGCCTTTATTAGAGATAGAGATTTACATTCCTGCAGTATCATTGTAGTTGGAATGTTGGACGTCTAGTTAAAACCAAAATTATTTCATCTATTAAAGATTGTCATAGTTATATTTCTCGAATGATAAACTTAGGCTAAATGATATAAACTTTTGGCCTTCTTGATGTCCATTTTTAGTTGATGTGAATGTTTATATACTATTTGGTCTAGCTAACTTTTTGACTTAAGTTGTAATTTGCCAAAATTTCCTTCACAAAATTTTCTTCAAGAACTTTGATGTACTTTTTCGGGTGTTTTGTGAGTGTACTTAAATAAGTACTTTACTAACATGAACTGACTGCAACCTGTATCATTTATACAGGTATGGTTCTTCACAATTGAGTGTGTTTTATAATTTTCAACCAGCCTTTGATTTGAATATTGACAATTATCCTTATCAAATTAGAAGAAGATGTTATGCACAAAAAATTCAAGTGGATTTGATGGGACTTTGGAGTAAGCATAGAATCAAAAGATCGTATGGAGGATGATCACTGTATCAGATTTGTAAAACAATAATGTGCTTTGCTTTTAAAAAATAGCTAGAAATCATAACGATGCCATACAAATTTCAAAAAGCATATTCAGTTTTATAAACAGGAAGTATATGGCTAGGACCTCAAGCACACTGTAACTCTTATTTCATTATTTATTGAGTCATTAACATGTGACTTCAACGTTTTCAAATGAAAAGTTATTGTGTGGTAATTTCTCAACAGCAAGTGATTGAAATCATAACTTTATAGGTTATTTTTGGTCATGGCTATTTTTGCTTAGCTACGAATAGGCTTCTTCATTTTTTGTGATTCACATAGAATTTTCTCTTATCTTATCTATTTTTTAGCTCTTAGAAATAATTTTTCTTCATTTTTCTATTTGATTAAGCTTCTAAGGTATAATTTTTAAAAGCGAGAAAATGACTTCATCATATACAAGAATAGAAGAGTCAAACTGTATACGTAGTCAAATAACATTTACATGTTCACAATTTAATAAGAATGTCTTAACAAATTTGTTTTGAAGGTTGGGTGTCTCGCTCCATATTAGATAGCTCACCATATCTAGTACAAGAGATGTTTTCAAAGTTATTAACAACCTAGACAATCTCTGTCAATCATACTGCCTATTAGTCATTTAACATCAAATAAAATGCCTCATCCTGAAAAATAAAGACTTGAGTCCCACTATTTTATCTGTAGAACATTCTTTTCCCTGCCAAAAAAGAAAAAAGAAAAAAATAAAATCCTGGTGTTGACAATATTGTGATATGTATAGACGACCCTATAGTTATCATGCCTTGTCCTAAAAGGTCAAAGCTCGTAAATATGAGAAGAGGTTATGGAACTTATCTTTATAGAGTTGGAAACTAGATAAACTCTTAAATCAATACTTATTTCGAACTTACATACTCAAAAAGGATATAAGCCTTTGTTATATTAAGCACTTAAGCTTAAGACCATAGGACTAAATTATCCTTGAACAAACTTTTATTAAAATAAATTCATATATTAAATGAAATTGTTGAAATTCATTATTATATAAGATGCTACGGTCATGTGTTTCACATCCTATTCTATACCATGCATCAAGCTGTAAATGACATTAAAATAAATTCATATATTAAATGAAAGTGTGATGAGAAATGGAAGGACATCCATCTCTTAATTGTAACTTTTATTAAAGTGATAAAAGGGGACTTGAAATGGCAATTTTAGTAATTCATAAATATATGAAGGGTATTTTTGTTCAAAAAATGATTTACACTCATCCATACTTTTATAAGTAGTATAGATTTTTGAAAAATTTAGGAAAATTAACAGTTGTAAACTTATCTATAAGAAATGAATTTTAAACAATATTATGAGAAAGAAATTTTTTTGGCTACTGCCTGAGTTGAAGGAATTTTCCTCCTACTCTCCATATAGTGACAATAAATGATCGCTAAATGTTTCTAACAATTTTTATTTAATGATACTAAAAAAATACTACTAAGAATTATCCTTAAAAGTGTTAGCAGAAAAGTTACTATAAATATTTAGATTTTATTAATTGTCGCTATATACAACATTGAAGGAAGATTCGTACAATATGGGTAGCAGCCAAAATTCGTTCATGAGAAATTAGAAAATGTGTTTGTGCATTGCATGGATCCCTTAGCTAGTTACTCTATAGTCGTTTAAGATTTTATAGTGAGCATATTGGTTGAACTTATTCATTGATATTTTGAGATACATGTTTTAGACTAGCATAAAGTCTTAATTAGATTTTAAATAACCCTATTAAACCCTCTCCCTCCCCCCCCCCGCCCGCGCCCACACACCGACTTGATTTATTGGTTTCAGTACCAATAAGAGTCTAAAATATCTACCTTCATCGCCTTAGAGTCAAGTATGCTAACATTAAACTGAGGCTTGAAGTAAGTCGCTCTCTTTAAATTGGTTAGCTTCCCAATAAAATGTACCAGTGTAATAGGTCCCAATGCCTTGTCTTCAAGATGTAGCAATCCATCTCTTTTGCTGTAATTATTCTAAGTTTGTATCACTAGGTTTACCTAGCAAAAAATTGTACCAGCTACTCTCATCATTTTAAGTTTGTACATCATTGAAAGCACATGGTCTTGCACATTTATCAATTTATGAAGATTTATAGAAAAGAATAATTTTAGATATGTGAATTGAAAATGCAAAATAACTAAATCTTTTAAGATACGAACTCAATATATGTTGACTAGAGAATGAAACACACACGGGTGTTTGTGCACATAGAATAGCGACCCGGTTCACTGCCTCATAATAGGGTAATGCCTCTCTTAAAAGGTGCTAATCGTTAGGTACTTATAAGTTCATGGATGAAATATTAAAAGGCGAATGATAAATTTTTTTACATTTGGTGTGTGCCTTGATACGCGGCTCTATTTAAGTAGTGCGGTTAAACATTGTAATGGGACGTAAAAAGTTAGTAGTAGTTAAATAAATTAAGCCGTAAAAGCTTATGCAAGGCCCATTAGCTCAGTTGGTTAGAGCGTCGTGCTAATAACGCGAAGGTCGCAGGTTCGAAACCTGCATGGGCCACCTATTACTTCCTTTTCCCATTTGCTCACCATTTATTTTTGGCACTTCGCCATTTCCATTTTAGTCGCTAATGGCGACCCTCACGAATCTCACACTGCTCCTCATCCTCCTTCTCGTCACCCTATTCCAACTATCGACCTCCATTCTCGCCGGAAATTCCGGACCAATCCATGTCGATGGCGGCGGTGCCAGCCGGAATTTGCTAGCTCTCCGGAGGAAAGTCAACCAGGCCCCGAACTGCGGCGAGATCGCGACGAGATCCCAGTGCTCGGCGAAGGCCGAATGCCGTTGGTGCCGCAGCGAGGCGGTGGACGACGCGTGCTTCTCGAAGCTCGAGGCGTGGCGGCTGCCGTCCCAAGTCTTCTCTTGCGACTAGTTGGTTGTTCAGGTTATGACTGTTCGCTATCGCCGTGATTGCGGCCTGTTTTGTGATCGTTTGACCGGCCTTTTTTTTATTTATTGTACTGGATTTGGTGATCTTTGTTGTTTGTCCAGTGGTTTTGTGGTTTGGTGATTTTGACCTGGATTGAGTTTGTTAGTTGTACTGGGATTTGAATGTTTACCTGCTGATGGGTTCGTGTTCAATTTTAGGGTTTCAGGAGAGACATTTTGATATGCTCTATACTGAAATGTGCATGTTATGAGTTTTATAACGTGCTGGAGTTGTATAATTGTGCTTATTTGTGTTTGGATTGATGCAACTTTGTTATGAAGGTTTATGAGTGATCAGCTAAATTTGCAAATGGTGTCTCAAGATGAGATGGCTAATTGTTGTTAGCCTTAGTTAAGCATGTGCTTTTAAAACTGCGATGCACACTTGGGTATCTGAATGGACATTTTCATGAGATTAGTCATTTGCAAAAAGTCTGTGCGGTATTATGTTCATAGGCAAAATTTTCTTGGGATGCTCCAAAATATGTTATTGCAGTAATATAGCTCGATTATGCTAGGAGAGTTTTACTTGAGGTGTAGGGGGGTTTGAATGTGTGCTGATTAAGATATCAACCCTTGCTGCTATCTGCTATGATGAAAGCTTGTACCATTTAAAATTTTCATGATTGTGTATGTGCGCTGACTAGTGGGAAAGCGGTGTTGCTTTCTCCTAAGATAAAGCTTGATCATGTAGCAATTATATGAATTCATTTTGCTGCGTCAAGTGGTTGCAAAGTGGTAAAGAAACAAAAGTGCCATGAACATTGCTCTCCAGCATATGGGATTGAAACTAATGGAGCATCTAGCACTGCAAATGCTGCAGATAAGAGGCCAAATGATAATGGAAGCTAAAATATCGAGCTTGGTCACGGCACATCAGCTATGAAAATTTACTTGAAGTGAAGGAAGCATCTTAACTTACCTATTCAGGCAAAAGCAAGAGGATTTTCAGAAAGTGATACTGGAGAACTAGGCAGAAGAGATGGGCTTTCACAACATCTATTGTTTTTACGCAACAAAAAAGAAGGCAGGGGATCATGTGACGGGTTAGTGTAATCAATCCAGCATTTTGTGAGTGAAAACGCAAACCAAATTGACTTTGTAGGCCACTGAACACGTTGGATATATGTTTTCTGTCATAATGCCGCAGGTACTCTCTAGTTATGTATGTATAAAGTAGTGGCGATAAGTTCAGATGCATGTAGAGTCTTTTTACATATATCAGGCTGTTTTGTTATTAAACTTTAGGGTGCTCTGTAACGTCGATTGCTTGTCTAAAATTACTCATCAAGCAGATGATTAAATAAGTCAAAACAACCTCTCGTCTTCTTGAAAATTCATTAATTCTGAGTTTATATTTTAGGTTGAAATTGATGGAAAGAACGAAAGCAATAGGTTAGGAAGCCATGTAATAACTGCTTGTTAAGTGCATTATTGGGACGAGACAATGTTATGTCTCTTAGAAATCTTCTAATACGGACGTGAACGAAGAAATAGAGAAAGTTCAAGGCCGTTGAGGCATAGAAAGAGATTACTGTAAGTTGGAGAGTGGGGGTACTCTAGCTGCGCTTGTACTGGGTTCCAAGGTTGGGTTTTGTCAATAGAGTTGCTATAACAAAGAGTTGAGCACTAGCTTCTTCTGAGATTTTTTGCAGCGACATAAGGTTGAAATATTAGATCATGCAAGAGTTGAGCACTAGATCATGATAGTTAGTACGATAAGAATGTTGTGAAAAGGGCCACGCTGGACTGCAATCTGTCGTACTTCAGTAGTTATCTATGAAAGAAAGAGCAAGGACTGCAAATACTACGCAATCACAGACTCACCGCATGTCCTTCATATCATTTTATCTCGTGTTGCAAAAGTCATCAATACTCGGATTCATTATTGGTTTCTTCATTCCCTATGTTTGAGGTCTTGTGCAGTTCAGCCATTTTGTTCACATAAAAACAAATGCAGAGCTGGCTTTGGTAAAAAATTGCTGTGCCTGCAAAACCATCATTGAAATAATGACCCTGTCAACTCAATATATCAGTTTCCCCTGTAATATATGAGAAGATATGTTTCAGCTTACAGCAATATGGTTTGGGGAAGAGATCTATTGTTGAGGAATTCCTCATCTTACGCTGTGATCTCAGAAACATTTTTAACCGTAACATTATCATTGATTCTGAGTACTGTGTATTGTTGTGCTAGATAACTATGATGCTTGCATGTTCGATGAGACCACGAGGGCTTTACTCTGATTGGCACCGCCTTTCAGTGGAGTTTCCTGTAACACAACCCGTTAAATTATCCACGATGATTTCCCCCTAGGTGTTTTTTTTTCTTCTTTTTCCTGTCAGGTTTGTTATTGCCAAATTGTTGCATGTAAAGGAACTTATGTAAAGTAAGCTTGTTGTTAGGTGGTTATACGGGAGATCTACCCCAACGTTGATAATGCTTGCAAAGAAGTTACTGAAGTTTGTTCGACTGCAAAAGAATACCCTCATCTTTGTCTGGGGCTTGGGGGGGGGGGGGGGGGGTGATGTGGAACCTGAAACGGGCAAAAATATCATATGGCAATATTCTCTCCAGCATCTTGGTTGCTTGCATAGATAATACCCAGGCTACCGAAACAGCTCCTCTAACTTCAAAAGTAGCTCTTTGTCGAGCAGCTTGGCGGAGGAATGCAAAATAAGTCTCTAAGAGGTGGCTAATATCAGATATTGGATTCGTGGGATCAAGTTCACCCGGAGAATCTCCAATATTCAACCGTGTAAAATGGTACGGCCGACACCAGACTGACCAGGGGATGCAAGACTGAAGGATGCTGCCATTGCCCAAGCTGCCACCTTGTAGCATCTAAAAAAGATATACCCTGAACTTTTACTCATATAGAGCAGTGCTTTTCCTTGCTTTTGGCTGTTGAAAGATGCAAAAGCCAGTCCAAGGTATCGGTTCCTAATATGCAACTGATATTATGTAAGTGCTATCAAAAGATTATCAGCTGTATCTGTTTACCTGAGGTTTTCGCAGTGAATTCTGAGATATTGACATTTGCACTTCATGTTTATTCAGTTGCACTCCGAAATCGCTGTTGAAACATTTGATATTGGCGTGCTGGTTGTCACTTGGGCCGACAGAACGCAGGGATTCTCTAGCTCCCTCCGCCCCTTTTTGTCGGTTAAATGGTTTCTGGCTGTCTTTTCGATTCCAAGGACGCTATCCCTCAATTCGATACCAAGACCATTTAGGATTCCACAACTTGAACTTCAAAGTCACCACAAAGACCTTCCCCAATAAAATTGTTTACATGTGTGTGTGTGTGTGAGAGAGAGAGAGAGAGAGTTGTCTTGCAATACCTCTTCCTTGCAATTGAAAATTCAGGACAGTAGAGATAACGAGAAGGTGAACAAATTTCTGAGCTTCCTGCATCTAAAATTGAACGCATTTGTTCAATTCACTCTCTCTCAGGACTCTAAAACTCAAAATTACAGCAACAACAGCAGCAACAACAACAATAACAAATCCAAAAGGGAAAAGGAAAATAGATTTACTACAATTCAACCTTCTTCCCTTCCTCACAAACCCCACCAAGGTAATGCTTAACAGCATCCCTCATATCCTCAAACCCATCACACCCCTCAAAGAACTCAATCAACCTCCCTAGCTCCCTATCCTCGAGATCCTCCGTGAAGGGCCTGATCGGAATGGCATTCTCCGGCTGTAACGCAAACGAATTCGGGTTGTCATCAACAATCACCACATTGCCCAAGTCCCGCCCTAAACCAGACAAGTCCTTCACAAACTTCCCATCAACCTCCCTGCACGAATCCCGATACAGCCGGTGCGAAATCGCCCCCTTATCAACCCTGTCCAAGACCAATGACGCATATTGCTCGACCCCAGCAGTAAACACCACCACCTCAAATTTCTTAGCGAGAAGTACGAGGAATTCGTCGATCAGCGGCCTCTTTAACACATAGAAATCGACCCTCTCGCCGTCAATCACCGGCCGGACGATGAAATCGTACTTTTCCGGTGGAGGGTCTGGCTTCGAATGCACCAATGTCTCGTCAAGGTCGAGAAAGACGGTTTTTTTCATCGGCGGGTACACTGGTGGGAGGGTTTTGGTGGCGAAGAGCGGTCGCCGGACATCCGGCGAGTGTTCGGCGGCGACCTTGTTCAGGAACTGGTAGCCCTTTTTCCGCGGGGTTCTTTTGGGGGTTCCAATCTTGACCAGCTTGTTAAAGATCTTCACGAGGCGACGGTGGCAAATGTGGATTGACTTGTTGAAGGAGGCCACCACGACGGAGGCGGTGGCGGCGGCGGCTTTCTTGATGGGCGACCTCTTGCGGCGGCTCTGCTGGTGGTGGTGGTGGTTTTTGCGGTCCTTGATGGATGTTGTTAGGGTTCTCTTGATGATTCTTGACACCATTTTTGTGGGGGTTTTCCGTCTCCCTTATTTGATTAGACAAAATCTACGGAGAGAAACCGGGGGAGAGAGAGAGAGAGAGAAAAGAGACTTTTAGAGAGAGAGAGAGAGGGGGCGAGCGAGGGACGGTTGATTTGGAAGCTAACTTTTTAAACTTAGGTTCGGTGCAACGGTCGAGTACCTTTGGTTCGGAACCGAACCTGTGGTAACATCGCTGGTTTTTTGTTCAAAAGAGGAAAGAGGAGTGGGGCTAAATATAGAAAGGTGGGTAAACGTTAGCCAAATAGAAGAAAGGGTTGGCTGATGTGAAATTGAGGGGAGTTCGAAATATTTTGGCGGGGTATGCTTCGCTGGCCGGAGAAAATTATTTTGGAACTGATTTTTGGGAAAGAAATGTCTAACTGCAAATGGTTGTATTACTTATTTCAATCCTTTGCACAAACTTTGAAAGAAGTCGATATCGTTCCCTCGTTTCCTTGTCAAGACACGGTTTAGTGACTCCATGCGAACGTCGTGTTTGACTACTTTTTAGCCCCATAACGTACAGATAATTCGTTCGTCATCTAAACGTTTAGGCACGCGAAAAACACACCATTTATGAGCGAGAAATTTATTACTAGCTTAATGGAGGCCACAAGCCAAAAATTGGTGGGCTTGACAATACCCAAGTCTTGGGATTGAGATTGGGCTGACATTTTGGTTCAGGCAACAAGCCCAAGGCCTTGACTGAAATTCCTCCATAGTATCCTATACAGCCCCATTGCCTACAAATTAAACGTAGTAGTTGCTTCCATCTCTCTTTGGATGCTATCGCATGTAAGGGTGAATCAGAAGTATCTATAATCTGGACATCTCTGCCTCTATAGACATGGACGTGATATAATTTTATACGTTTTCATTGACATTTAATATAAGATACTTCATTGTTTGTAGCTGGGATAGCTTTGATTAATGCGTCTTTAGAGCTTTGTTTAGAAATTTTAACAATACAGTAAAAAGCTTCACAAAAACACGGGGAACATAAGATAATGTTTGACAACATTTAAATTTCCAGTTTTTTGTCCAGTTTTGTAAACTGAATAAAAACAAAACGCATTTGACATACAATTTTCGTTTTCTTGTTACTTCAGTTTTGAAAACCAGTTTTTAAAATAGAGTTGTTTTTAAAAACTCCAATTTTGGAGCTTCGGGTTTTCAGTTTTGAATTTTGTTTTGAGACCACCACCGCCAATGCTGCTGCAGTCGTTGCCACCCCACCGCCGTTGCCGCAGCCGCCGCCACCCGTACCAGAGAAAAAAGTCAAAATAAAAATTGGATAATCGAATACTCAAAAGAAAAAATTCAAAATAAAAATTGGATAATCAAACACCCAAAAGAAAATTTCAAAATAAAAATTGGGTAACCAAACAGCCATTTGTTTTTGTAAAAAATAAAAGCTAAACTAAACTGATTTAAGTTTTTGTTTTCTTTAGAAACTGAAAAACTAAAATTATAAATAATTTCAAACAGACCCCAGAAGTCACCAATTTCAACTTTGTTTCCTAAACGACGCCCTTTGTCACAGTAGTCATAAGTCAATCCATCAATAATTTTCAAGAAGTTCATGATGGTATAAGAGGAGGGGTCTCACATGGTGATCTAGGTCGAGGGTGTCTTTTGTGACCATACGTTTGAACTATTAAACGTACCAACGAAGGGTTAGAGCAATAATCATTTTTCATAACTGGTGTTCTTCAATAACCTTTGGAACATGGGGAGAGCTTTTTTGGTTCTACAGCCATGGCAGAGTGACATGAGATTTAGCGAAGTTAGCTTCATGTTGCAGATATGTGGGTTAACGCCAGCCCTATCCTATCCTAGTGATTGCATTGCATCTCACACTCTTATGTAGAAAAAATTGCTAACGTCATTGGTGAACCCCTTTCGTCTTTTGGATTGAGATGGACAAATTCAAGTATGATTTTTTTCAAATGCTTATTCACGTCCTAATCAGGTTCCCCCTTCTACCGGGTATCTCGCATCGTCAAGCTTCTACTCACTTATTTTGAATTAGGTTTCCATATGAAGAGACTTTTCGGGTTTGCTTTCGTTGTGGCACCATTAGTCAAGCAAATGAACGATGCAAAGGCGACCTCAACACTGTTGTTGAATCACTACAAAGGCGAACAAAGTCATTCTTCGGGAAAAAAAATATGTATCTTAGGTTCATTCATCAGCGAGGGCACCCCAAAGGTTCGATCAAGCTTTGCGTTTCCTTCCAAACACTGGTGAATATCGATACCCTTCTTTAGAAATCTACGACACTCCTCACAACCCAATGTTTTGTTAAGAAAAACCCTCGTCACCTCCACACCCCCAACGTTTGATAAACTCATTTAGAAACTATTTTGCTTGTAGATATGATCAAGAAAACATTCATGTGGAATTTATTGCCGTGATAGAAGGCTTGGACTCGATGGGGAGCAATTTTCGTTTCAAACCTCACCTTTAATTTAAGTGAAAATATGAGTTTCTTGACAAAGATGATAGCCTGCCGGTGTCTACAGTACCTTCCTCTCCAGCTACAGACCCTGCACACATTGACGGTAGACAGTGTAATTTTTTTTAGGCCAATCTCAAAACTGTACCTTCAAGTTTATTCCAAGTACAGCTTTAGTACCCAAGTTTGAAGGTGTACTAAAGAAATACCTAACTTTAAAAAAAGCGTACCAAATCAGTACCTCAACCGACGGACGACAGACCTAGTTAAAAAGTCTGAGGGGCAAGACCGTTATTATGAAAAAATGCCATAAAGTCTGTCCACATGGCCATCCTTGGACCGTCCTTTTTCACATTTTCGATCCAAATTACTTTTAACTCTTTCTCTTTCTATATTTGTACACATATTATACACACACACATCATATATTACATATACATATCATATATACATATATTTTTAAATACACACCCACCCCATCTCTCTCTCTCTCTCTCTCTGTGACAACGGATTCTGGTGTGGTCATGGGTGATATTTCGGCGTGGTTGTGGGTGAGCGTTGGTGGGCCGGTGGCTGTTGGGGGAGTTGTAGATGTCCACATAAAACATCTCTGTCCAATTCCCCTTCTAAATCAAAATTAATGGGTTTCAATTCTAACAGGAGAAGGTTCGGCGATAGCTGTGGTGGTGTTGGACGTGCTGGCAATGACAGGTCTTGCGTTATGGATGGGTGCACCGACGACAGCGAGGAAATATTGCATTTGGTGGTGATGATGCGAAGAGATCTAGGTGTTGTCGTGTGAGTAGCGTTGATGATGCCCCTGTAGCGGTGATGTTGACTTGTTGTGGGTGAGGCAGCGGCATTGGTGATTGCAGTGGGTGATTCGGGTGATGTCGCAGGCTATTTGGTGATCGTGTGGTGATATAGTGGCGGTTGGCCCTGTTGCAGTTTTGTGATAAGGCTGTCGGCGACTAGGCCAGTGGCTGTTGGTGACTAGGCCAGTGGCTGTTGGGGGAGTTGTAGATGCCCACATAAAACATCTCTGTCCAATGCCCCTTCTAAATCAAAATTAATGGGTTTCAATTCTAACTAGAGAGAAGGTTCGGCAATGGCTGTGGTGGTGCTGCACGCGTTGACGATGATAGGTCTTGGGTCGTGGATGGGTGCGCTGGCAATGGCTAGGAAAGATTGCATTTGGTGGTGATGATGCGAAGAGATCTAGGCGGTGTAGTGTGAACGGCGGTGATGATGTCGCTGCAACGGTGTTGGTTGGCCCCATTGCAGTTTTGCGATGAGGTCGTCGGTGACTGGATGGTGATAAAATGGCTGTGGTGGCGAAGCCTTGATTTTGCATCGGCAGATGGTGATTTTGGGATGGTTGTTTAACGGCTGTGGTGATTGTGTGTGTGTGAGAGAGAGAGAGAGAGAGTTAAGACTGTCAAAAAAGGATGGCCACGTGGACAAACTTTATGGCATTTTTTTATAATGACGGTCTTGTCCCTTGGAATTTTTAACTGCGTCTGTCGTCCGTCGGCCGAGATATTGATTTGGTACGATTTTTTAAAGTTGCGTACTTCTTTGGCACACTTCAAACTTGGATACTAAAACTGTACTGGATGTAAAGTTGAGGGTTTTGGGATTAGGCTATTTTTTTAATGACCTTAAGCATGGCATCAGCTCTAACTGGTGCCTCCCCAATTTGACCCAATTACATTAAATCCTGACCATTTTTTACAAACTAAACCTCCTTTTTTTGCTGAGGGGTTTTCTCCTACCTCAGTAGCATTTATGACCCCTCCTCCACGTGGCAATTATGCACCTACCATTGACAAAACTGGAGTCAATGTACAGACCCTAACCCTTTTGACCTCATTAAAGGTACCATTTATAACCCAAAAAGGCCATGATTTTCCAGTCTTGCAGAAGACTTTCATTAATTGCCCACTCTATTAGATTAGGTCCCCAGTGCACCAACCTCACCGGGTCACGACGTCTCCTCATTCCCACGTGGCTCCCCCACATGCCAACTTTTGCACGCATGTTGGCTCTCCTATTTCCCACCTCTTTGGGACCCTTATTTGACTATTAGACCTCTGAGTGATTAGTGGAATCTAAACTTCTTAATTTTGATCCATTAGAGGGCACACCAAACCTGATTAATTCCCCAATCTTACAATAAGCCCAATGGACCCAATTAGCTTGAAACCCCACCTAGATCATAGTGTTAAACTCATCCAAAACCTATTTAATGTCCACTCACCTTCTTTAGAAAATACCCTACCACCTGAATGGTGCACCCCTATTACTCAGTTACCTGAGATGGCCGCAGCTAACTTAACAATTGACTACAGTTCTATCGGTCCTTTAACGCTCCTCTTCAAACTCGACCCTTACCTTATGACAACCTGCCCCCTTGGATTATCAGAATTTGCAACTTCACTGCCACAATCTCAAGGAGCTCCTACATTATTGATGACTATTATCACGTCCCGTCCCACAGCCACAGCCACCGCTCTCGCTTTTTTCCTCTGCCGACCCCCAAAATCTAAAGAGGACAATGTAAGCCACTATGATTTTCCTTTTTAGTAGTCAAACTCATCCACAGCCAGATTGGATATTATTTGCTCCAATACTCCCAATTTTGGGATTGGCTCTTAGGTAGGACTTGATAGATTAAGGCCTAGAGCTCTGAAGCACGGACACCCCTCCTAGGGTGGGGTTTGGTGTCCTAAACGGACGGACACCTCGACACCCTACGGACACCGCCCGACACGTGTCGGACACCGCCGATCGGTGTCCGAATTTTTTTTCCGACACCGTGTCGGACACTCCATCGAGGAGTGTCGGACACGGTAGTGTGCAGTGTCCGACCGTTTGGGGCTACTTTCAAATTTTCGGAACTAATTTCGGGGGTCAATCGGTATTAAATGTAATATGTGGGGATTTTTAACAAAAATCAACTGTGCCCTAAATCCCTAATATGAAAAAAAGACACCATATGCGAATCTCACCTTACGGCCGTCACTCCGTCAGCTTGGAATCACCTCACGGAAGCTCACTGCATCGTCGACGATTCTAGTCGCCGACGCCGACGATTCCAGTCGCCGTCGCCGACGATTCCAGTCGCCGTCGCCATCGCGAAGACTGAAGTAGCTGTGCTGCGACTCGTCGTCGCTGTCACCGACTCTGTCGCCGTCGTTGTCGCCGACTAACGGGTACCTTCTCTTCGTCGTCTGCGACTGCTTCTCTCCCTTCCGTCATTGACTGAAGCGAAGACTCGAGAGTCAGAACCCATTTGGGTTTTGGACTTTTGGTTTGGTTTGTTTAAAGAGTTTTGTTAACTTATATTTTGTCAATATCTTTTTTTTTTACTTAGTTATTTTGTCAACTTAATTTCAGAATGTAATGTTTTAATGTATATTTATTGTTAGTTTATTACTTAATTTCAGAAATGGATGAATCTAGTAGTGCTGTAAGTGGATCGACAGCAACGATGAACGACCCTTTAAAACCGTTGTGGATATTCGTAGTAAGGACATGAAAGTCTGTACAAGGGGGAGGAAACTTGCCTTGGGAGTGCACTTTTTGCAAAGTCCAGAAGAAAGGGTCGTATACAAGGGTGAGGGCACATTTGCTAGCTATAAGCGGTGCTGGGATCAAACCTTGCTCGAAAGTGACAAAGAAGGACATATTGGAGTTCAAAAGATTGGAGGAAGAAGCCGCAGAGATAGTAAAAAATGCTTCTAATTTTCAGGTACCTTATCCCCTAGTAGTGGATCCTGTTCTAATGTTGGTGCATGTTTAATATACATGGAAGAGAATATAAAAAAAAGAAAGGGGACAAATAAACTTCAAGAGGCTTTTAACAATGAGGAACGTGAGCAATTGGATCATGAAATTGCTAGGATGTTCTATACAGGGGGTGTGCCATTCAACTTAGCGAGGAACCCACACTATCAAAACTCATATACTTTTGCCGCTAATCATAAGCTTGGAGGTTATGTTCCACCGGGTTATAATAAATTGAGGACCACTCTTTTGCAAAAGCAAAAAAGAAATGTTGATAGGTTGTTAGCACCGATTCGAGCCATGTGGGCTGAGAAGGGTATAAGTATTGTTAGTGATGGGTGGAGTGACTCGCAAAGGAGACCACTCATTAATATCATGGCTGTCTCTGATGGTGCTCCTATGTTTTTGAGAGCAATAGATTGTTCGGGTGATTATAAGGACAAACATTTTATTGCCGGGTTGTTGAAGGACGTGATTGTGGAGGTTGGGCATGAGAAGGTGGTCCAAGTTGTCACGGACAATGCTCTTGTTTGTAAGGCTGCTGGACAACTTCTTGAGCAACAATTTCCAAGCATTGTTTGGACACCATGTGTCGTTCATACTCTTAACTTAGCATTGAGGAACATATGTGCAGCCAAGAATGCGGACAATAATGATATTACTTATATGGAATGTGTTTGGATTACTAATGTCATTGGGGATGTTTGGCTAGTTAAGAATTTCATCATGAATCACGCAATGAGATTGGCAATGTTTAATGAGTTTGTGAATTTGAAGTTGCTTTCTGTGGCCGAAACTCGATTTGCTTCTGCTATTGTGATGCTTAGGAGGATTAAACTCATTAAGGGTGGTCTTCAAGCCATGGTAATTAGTGATCGTTGGAATCTTTATCGGGATGATGATGTAGCAAAGGCTAGGTTTGTTAAGGAGAAGGTGTTGGATGATGAATGGTGGGATTCCATTGATTACATACTTGCTTTCACTACTCCGATGTATGACATGCTCAGGATTTGTGATACCGATAGGCCTTGTCTTCACCTAGTCTATGACATGTGGGATTCGATGATTGAAAAAGTTAAGAAGGCCATATACGAGCATGAAGTGAAAAGACCCGACGAGGAGTCCACCTTCTTTGATGTGGTGCAAAACATTCTTGTAGATCGTTGGAACAAGAATAATACTCCACTTCACTGCTTGGCACATTCTCTAAACCCAAGGTAATATCATCCTACGTTAACATTTGAGTTGATTTTTTTGGCTTATAGTCTTCTACTAATGTAGCCCCTTACTTATAGTTATATATCTAAATGTGTTCAATGTTCATTACTTTCTTTCATAAGGTACTATACCCACGAGTGGCTTGATGAGGATCCTTCTCGAGTTCCTCCACACAAGGACAATGAGATGAACAAGGAGAGAATGAAATGTCTTCGGAGGTACTTTCCAAACTTGGAGGACCGTAACAAGGTCAATCTAGAGTATGCTGAATTTATTGGGCCTAATGGAGATTTTAGAGAGTATGATTCCATCTCTAATCGCTATGGTATGGATCCCAAGACTTGGTGGCTTCTTTACGGTGCAAGTGCACCTATCCTCGAAGGCATAGCCTTGAAACTTCTTGCACAACCTTCTTCATCATCTTGTGCCGAAAGAAATTAGAGCATGTATTCTTTTATTCACTCGGTGAGAAGGAATAGGATGACACCCCAACGTGCGGAAGACTTGGTTTTTGTTCATAACAATCTCCGTCTCTTGTCAAGGAGGACTCCAAAGTATAGCCAAGGGGAGACCAAAATGTGGGATGTGGGGGGAGACAATCATGATGGGTTTGAAGATGTTGGGATGCTTTGGTTTGCAAATCTATCGCTTGATGAACCAGAGATGGAAGCTGAAATATGCAGGGAGGGGAATAATGATGGAGATGGAGGTGAAGAGAACGATGAAGAAGATGACACAATCGATGTAGATTGAGCACTTGATCGACTTATTACTTATTTTAGTTATTTCTTTTGTTTCCTATTCGTATGACTTTGTAAGACTTAATTTCTTATGTTATGTACCATGCATTCTGTTGGATTTAACGTTTAAGTATGACTTGTATTTGAATGTATTTGACGTATGACATGCACTATGGAATGTATTTGATACTTATTATATATATATATATATATATATAATAAAAATATTAAAAAAATAGCAGTGTCCTGCGGTGTCCAAAATTCGATTTTTTGGAAATTGCGGTGTTCGGTGTCCCCGTCAGTGTCCGTGTCCGACACAGTGTCCGTGCTACCTAGGCCTAGAGACTTCACCAGAGAAGCATCACTATCTGTCATTGAAACGCAATCGCCTCCGGATCATGGTAGGAGGAACTTCAATCACAAATTCCAAAAAATACAAAGGCGAGGATTTTGTTGTTCTTGAGCCTCCAACATCTAAAAATCACCATGAAAGCTCATCTGCTACAGCTGCATGTTCTTCTCATTGTCACTTTCCCTGCCATTACGTTGTTTTCTACCTAAAGAAAGCATCACATGCTTATTACTCTACAACACTACTTATTGAAAAAAATGGAAAAGGTATTTTCCCTTCATAAGTTTAAGAAAGCTCGAGTTTGTATACCTCTGCTCAATGAGTAGGCCTTGTTCCCTCTGAAATCTTTGATCCTTTCGGTAAACCCTAAAAGATTCGTACATCCCAAAAATTGATCACAAAATATAAACTGGACATCATCTCCTCTAAGACACTCTTTTACCCGTTGATGCTATAAATTAAATTTTCTTTCGGATCAATTATTCTTTTTCTGTTGGTTCGGATGCACATCACTCTGTTGGGGAAGTGAGTGAGGGGCTTTAGGTTAGCTAGCAACCTCATATCCAAGCATCTGTGATCCAACTGAATTGTAACTTTACCCTTCTCAAATTCTCAACTAGACCTGGTTTGGTCTGATGGGGATGCTTTATCTATTGACATCCTAATATTTCTTGTCAAAGAGAGAGACCTAACAACACATCAGCAATTCTAGCTCTACCGTAAATCCAAGGTCCTATTCTCCTTTGCGGTCACCTGGATCAAGTCCGATTGCCATATGACAAATTAAAAGCAGTGCCTCTTAACCTTATACTCCAGGACTACCTCAGTTCGTGATATTTGTACACTCTTTAGATTGATTTACCTTGTTCTGACCCTACCTTTCCCCCAGAATATGCACAAACAATCTTGGCATCTAAGTCTCTGATCATGTCTCCATGTGTAAAAATTGCTCGCTTGCTTGGACTTTCACAAAAATATCCTCTGACTTCTAGGCTTCTTGGATGCTCTTCCCGGAATGTATCCCTTTTATTCTACCTAAAGGGAACACTCGTGTATGGCATATCCTCTATTCAGCATTCTCTAGCTAGGAAAGAAAATAATGAAAAAACTTTGCAGTGGAAATTGAAGGCTTTCGGCAACACATCAGTTCATATTAAAGATATCAGGTATACTGTTGTCTTCACAGTCTCTGCTCCTGGACCGCACGCAATTCTTTGATGGCAGCCCATTGTTAGACAAGAATAAGTATTCTGGGCATAAATAATGCAACCTATATGGACGAGAGAAGGCAATCATAATAGTAAACATTTTCACAATTTCTACTTTGATTTGTCGTAATCAAAATTACATTACTGGCGGTTATGATATCTTGCTTACTTGGTATTCTAGCTTTTCTATTGTGAATATCCTAATAGATCACTTTAGCAAAGTGTATAGGGAATCAGAAACTCCCTTTGAACTCTTTAATACAAGCTTCTCTTTCTTCAATTCCATCTCCATTACTCTTACGACCGAGGATCTTCATCTCTTAAATACTTTCTTCTCCAACAAGGAAGTTTGAACAAGTGTTGTTTGATCCCGCCCCATTTAAGTCCCCTGGACCAGAGGGGATTTCACCAATTGCATACAAACAAGACTAGTTTAGAGTGCAGGATAATATAACAAAGGCGATTATCTTTCTTTACTTTGGATGCATGCTCTCTGAAGCCCTACATATACATCAACTTAATTCTAGAATGTGACTCCATAGAACACCCTTCAAATTATAGACCTATTAGCCTTTGTAATTGTGTCTACAAGATCATGGCTCACAGGGTTAAATAAGTTCTACCCTTACTAATTTTTCACCAAAATACCTTTGCTGACAAGCTCGCGGAATAAAACTCATACCTGTGAGGAAATCAGGACATCATTTAGATAATGGAATCTGGAAAGACAGGTATGGCATCCTTGAAAATCTGTATGAGCAAAGCCTTTGATCATTTAAGATGGGACTTTATTGAAAAGGTTCTCTGAAAATTTGACTTTCCTTCTTTCTAGATCCGAGTACTCATGCAGTGTAAATTTTCTGTATTCTATGCTACGATGGTCAACGTTTCCCCTTCCTACCTGATCCATCCAAAGTGTAGCATCAGACAAGGTGATCCCTTATCACCCTTTTTGTTTATTCTTTCTCCAAAGTTCACTCTACCATAGTCAGTAAGTCCGAATTGCTTCAAGGTACCTATGGCATCAAATCCAACTAAATCTTGCTTGGCAGCTTGCTCACAACACTCATCACAACTCAAAAGCATTCTTATTCGTATTTTATGGTTGACTGGCCTTGAATTTACATATGTTTCTTTAGAATAGACGAACAATTCGTACGTCATATCGCAGATAGGACATACCCAACTACTTGACCAAAAAAATGCAGGCATCTTGCATGAAATTCACTTTGTAGCAAGGAATTATCATCAAATCCAACTAAATTCATTCAGTTGAATATGACGCCAGTTGTCATTTAATTGTGTTTGTGCAAAGTAGTGAGGTTAGTTTCATTGGTCAAAAAAGCGCTTTCAGAATCTATTAACGTAGGATTTGAGTCTCACCAAAACCCTCAAACTGTAATTAGCAAAAAGAAAATAAGGAGAATTTTGTTTGTGCACGTGCGGGAATGCAAGCATGATGTGGATCAAGTTCAACAAACTTAGAGATGAAAAACGCTCTCTCCAGTCTCTCTCACCCCTCTTCACCCAACCGCTCCTCCTTGCAAATCGGCTTCGTCACCACTGCCAAATTCCTCCGGTGAGTGTGACGTGGTAGAGTAGGTGTATTTCCTAACTGTGTAGTTTGTGTGAGTTTAGGGTGTCAATTGGGTTTTGTGGTTGATGCGGCGGGTGGCCTTTGCATAGGCGGCAGAGCTACGACGGGTGGGTTTCTGTGATGGCCGTCTGTGTTTGACTAATTGCATGACAATCGGGTTGTAGGTGGTCGTGTGTGAGAGAAGATGGGTATGGCTGGTCCTCCATTAAAGTGTTTTTTAGTTAGTTCGGTGATACATTTGTTACTCTAGCAGTTATTATCAGACGGGGGATGTCATCCATATGTTATTTCACTTGGCTTTATCAGAATCATGTAACCCGTTTTTTTATATCAATGATAGGGTTAACCTTTGAAAAAAAAAAGAAAAAAACCCGATGTGTGTGTTGCATGCTCTAGCCGACAACGTAAGTCTTTAAGGAGAGAGTAATTCGGCGAAATCATTAGTTCGAGTCTCTTAACATGCATTTGGTCATCGACGCTTTTGCCCCCGTTATGAGCTCCCTTAAACAAATAGTATATACTAAATTTTTTATTGACATGAAAAATACGTCGTAAATACTTAACAGTTTAAGATAATGATCAAAAGTTGGGAAGGAAGAACAAGTAAACAATCAGCCAATTAACTTTCCTGACGTGTTATCTGCGTTCTTACAGATAAATTTCCGAAAGCGATAGAGTGTGGAAGAGGCAACGAGAGAGAGGCAATTTCCTCATGATCAAGGGAAGGAAAAAAAAACAGGGGTTGTCACGGGGTCATTGCCTGCCACTTCATCAAACTAAAAGCAGCAGCCACTGAAACTCCATGAATCATGGGGTCAGACTTTGTGTTCTTTTCTGTTAATTCAACTCAAAGCGGTGTGAAACCCTTGTGAAAACCCAGCATAACGTGAGTACTACTGCTAGCAAAGCACTAGATGACAGCATCATCTCATCATGCTCCAATCTCAAGAGCATTATGAGTGAAGAAAGATTAGTCACCAGACCACATTTTTCCTGCCTTTAATCAGCTCAAGGCTCTAAGCACTGCTCAATGGAGCTAGTAATGGGAGTTGGGGGGGCTGCATGCGCGTTGATTTATGGTTGCATGCGCAATACTGGGGGGGTGAAAAGCTTGCTGTTGGGTTGGTTTTTGATTCGTTTGTGCGTCAACATCTTTTCTATTTTGGAGTGGAGTTGAAAGATTGAAGGGTTTACTGATGTTGGCATGCACTCAAGGTGCTTTTTGTTTGTTCACAAGTTTAACCATGAATTTCAATCGTTGTTGACTGGCTTTTTGATGGGGGAAGTGAAGAAGAAGGAACTATAACTAATTTTTTGTTCAACAAGAACAGAGTGATTTTGCATCACACATACGACATATTCTTTAGGTAGCAACTAAGATTTGAGCGAATTAATTTCTAAGGACTTAGTTCCGGTAAAATTTGTTAATGCAGGATAACATGTTTATTGAGTCTTACCTCGCTTATTTCAAGGCGAAGAAGGATTAGAAAGTATTAAACATGATAACATTGTTGGGTCTATTATCTAATAACTTAAGTTTTTAGAGTAATATGTAATTAATTTGACATGATATCAGAGTCACGTAGAACAAGGTCTTGTCTTACATATTTGGCCCTCTTTTATTTGCACGGGCTTGTGTTGAGATACAATCTCACATCATAAAAGTACAATTAACAGATCAATAAGTAAGCCTTGGATGTGGGTTTTGAGCTGGATGCAGCTTGCACGTGAAACGGGGTACCAAACATTATAGTCTTTCAAACAACGAACAACAGATCGCATCAAGCAAATCAGATAGTTATGGATTCAAGAACATCATTGGCATTCCACAGCTTTATGTTGTTCAAGAGTATAAGACAGTATTTTTCAAGTTGGCTACACCAATCGAGCTTTGAAATTTGACCAAAATTGATTCGATTAGCTCTCAAGCCTATACGAAATGGTTTCTAACAATATAAATCATGGGAAAACTCAAATAAATTGAGCTTTCATGTTTCTTTGGAAGCTTAATAGGTTAGACAATTAAGCATCATAAAGGGGACCGAGGGGAAATCAAGTTGCAACAGTGGTTTGGAAATTAGCAAAAAATGCCCTCCTCATTTGCCTTTGGTTTCAATTCCGTCTTTTTGCGGACCATACAGGCCATGGCGTAGGCTTGCCGAGGTGGTCATGGCTCTGGCGACGTGGGAGGATGATGCAAGGTTGACGAGATGGTGATGCTGATGGTGAGGTGTGCAACAGGTGCGGTGGAGATGGTTGTCTATGACATGGTGTCATCATTGAACCCATGGTTCGGGAAGATGGAAATTGAGAATGTGACGGTGGTAGTTGCAAACCGAAACGGGCTCGGGTAGTGGTGGTGGTCTTCTTCGCGTGGTGGGCTTATTGGTGACTAGGGTTGGGGGAGACCCTCAAGATATTGATCGTAAGAGATATTAGATTATGTCCCAGTACTCACTATAAAATTTACTTTTATGCCCTTTCAGTGAAATTTAACGAATGAAGCCGATAAAAATGGACTTACTGAAATACGGAATCTTCTTTCAAGAACTATCCAAAGAATTTCTAAGAGAGGGAGGACGAAATCAAAATGGAAGGTAAAAGATGAGGATGATCTTTCTGCTATCTCTCCCGGTGGTTTATTCATTTCACACGTACTTTTTTCAGTGTCATACACACTTGCATTACAACCAGTAGTAGTGAGAAAAAGAAGTCTTCTTCTTTGTGTTCTTCGAGTACTTCTACTTCCTTTTTCTATTTTTTATTTTTTTTCTAGAGTAACATAAAGTCAAATCTAACCTCATAACCACCGACCCAGATGTCTGGCCCTGAAGGGCCAGTTTTTCAAACCATGGCCCATATGATGTCTTCTAGGCCTCCATGCAGACCATCACAACTGACCTTTGACCATCAATAACTAACTTGCATGAACGCTTCCATATTTCATGTTGACTTGATGGGATGCCACTTGTCAGCCACGTGGACTGCCACATGTACAACAGCTACAATCCAGCTAGACTTGTAATTTTGTTGCCAAATGGCTAATTTTGGTGGGGAAACGATAGCTGTGGCGTTGCTTTCTGTAGACCCAAAAGGAGAAGAGGAAGAGAGAAATAGATAGCTGGAGTATGCATGTTGTTCACCTAAATGCTTATAAACAATTTGGTCTTGTTTAGAACTAATCAAATGACCCTAAAAGCTTCATATTGACCCATGTTGTCACGTTATGATTCCATGTT
The DNA here is from genome assembly GCA_033070095.1 of Escallonia herrerae. Classification (NCBI taxonomy): domain Eukaryota; kingdom Viridiplantae; phylum Streptophyta; class Magnoliopsida; order Escalloniales; family Escalloniaceae; genus Escallonia; species Escallonia herrerae. Next base: position 45,109 of record JAVXUP010002353.1, on the reverse strand, counting down.
TTGAGAAAATGCATGGACAATATGTTATGCCAAAGATGATTCATTTCTGGATTACATGAGAAGTTAGATTGATTTCCTGTCTTAAGCTTGAAGTGATATCGGCTGCTTACCTATACGAAGGCAAATATGCAATAAAGTCATGAACATACAATTGTACATATTTGTTGCATGTGAAATGTACATGCACAATCATGAATTCCAATGTAATCATGAGTGATAACATTGCGCGAACAAAATCAATGGCAGATTATCATTTAAGTAAAAGATAAACATAAAACAGACAAGGCCTATTCTTAAATCTGGTTGGTTTTGCTCTTTTACCATGCCGCCTTTACGTTACTCTTGAGCATGACAGGTTTGGGTTCCTAATGGCAAAGTTCTTGTTATATAGGATTGATGTACGAAACATTGTGTCTTGAGCGGTTTACGCGAAACACATCTTCACCAGAGAAAATCATCTCGTGCACCAATAAAAATTAATAGAAGCGTAACAAACAAAGTGTGTATTGCAAGTGCCTCCCCCAACATAAATGTTCACAGACTCAAGCTTTGACTCTCCAAGTACTCTTGTGCTCTGTTTCCAAGGGTACTTCATGTGCATTCATTCTGCACAATCTGTACTAGGATCTCATCGCAGCAAAGCATAAATGGATTCCCATTAGCAAAAAGAATCATACACTTAAAACGGAAAAATAAAAAAAAATGTTGGTGATGCTACGAGTTCATGTTCATCTAAGTTTGACTTGAGACATTTTCGAGTTGTTATCCCCTCCAATCAATCCAATGTTATCTGTCTAATTTTCTCAATCGCTTCATCATGAAAATTACCAATCGGTAAGTACAGACATGGTAGCCCGCTTTTGACCGTCTCGCTTGTTGATTATGCTCCAATCTTGCCAATAACTTTTTAGCATGGTGGCTTCGTCATTTCATGTTAGTAGTATGGACTCCATTTTGCGTTTTCCAACATTTATGATGCCTGTTTTTTGAAGCTTATTAGGATTGATTAGACGATGGCATATATTTCTACTTTTAACTGAAGAAAGAGTGAGTACCCACCTTAGGCTCTGTTTGACAGAGCTTTTTTTTGGTCTTCAGTTTTTAAAGAGCAATTTTTAAAGAGCAACTTAATTTTATTTTTTTTACAAAAACAAGTGGGTGTTTGATAACCCTTTTTTTTATTTTTTTTTTTTGGTGTTTGGTAACCCTTTTTATTTTAACTTTTTTTTTTGAGGTGGTTTGCGGTGGCGATGGTGGGGCGTAGCGGTGGTCGACAGTGGTGGTGGCCGGCAGTGGTTGCTGCCGGCGGTGGTGGCCGGAGGTGGCTGCCGGCGGCCGGAGGTGGTGGATGCCGGCGGTGGTGGCCGGAGGCCACTAGCCGCCCGGTGGTGGTTGCCTGCGGCCGGAGGTGGCTGCCGGAGGTAACTGCCGGCGGTGGTGGCCAGAGGTGGCTGCCGCCCAGTGGTGGTTGTCGGCGGCCGGAGGTGGCTGTCGGGCGGCGGTGGTGGCCACCGCCCACCGCCGTCCGGTGGTGGTTGCCGGAGGCCAGAGGTGGCTGTCGGTGGTTACCGGGCGGCGGTGGGTGGTGGCTACCGGCGGCGGGTGAGTTGTGATGGAGGTCTAAAAAAAAATTTAAAGTGAAAACGAAAAGAGCTTTTTCCTCTTTTTTACTCTACAATTTCAAAAGCCACTTTTTAAATTGAAAAAAAAGTGGTACCAAACACTCCTATTTTTTCCAATTTTCAAAACTGAAAAAAAAAGAGCAAAAAAAAACCCTGTCAAACGGCCCCTAAGTGTTTCTTTGTATCCCCTTCACATGTATGCAATAGTTAAGTGCGTGGAAGGTATATGCCATATTTTAGAGCCAAGCGTGGGGAAGAAAACAATGAACTCTGTTGTCCAACACAACACTTAGACAAAATAAATTCTCGTTCCTGGAGTAAAATAATGGCACAATATCTTGTCTAATATAGAAAAAGGACTTTGTTTATAGCGTTAATTGTGCTTAACTATTACTTAAAGGACCTACAGCCATATGATTATACGGTGGTATCTATCTTCTTATTGTTTTGGCCTGCAAATCATGTTTGTTTGTACTTCGTAATATATAGCTTGAGATCTTTGTGAGGCGTTTACAAGTGTTTACGATTAAATTTGTTAAGTTTCTTGGTATCGTAGTTAGAGGGTAACTTCAGTTCTCACCTGAGATACTCGAGTGTAACTTTGGATTGTCCTAAAAAAAATTAGATTTATTTTGGGCCTGAATAATGTCTTCAATGGAAGAGAAATGAACGAGAAAATCTAGTCTGATCAGTGATGAATTCGATCTATAAGACCTTTAAACCCTAACCGAGGCCTCAGCTACCTAAATAACTTAAATTGTCTCTTTTAGTTAAACCCTCCTACATATATGTTCTTAACTCTTAAATATGGTGTTGGTATCTACCTCTTATTAGGACAACATCAATAAGAAAACCCAATTTGGCATTTGGTTGGCAATTCATGGTAAATCAATGGTGGCTATAGTTTGTTCCTGTTCACTACAAATGACATTGTTCAAACCAATTCATTGATTATTTTCAAGACCAAAACGGAATGTCGGTAACTAATCAGGATGTCAGGATTGTAGCCCTAAGCACTTAACCGTCGCTAAATAAGGTCATTGATTTGTTAGTTCAAACGGTTGTAACACTTTTTAGCATTAAATTTTTTGTCATTAATCATATCTATCGGCCAATATGTCACTACACTGGTTTCAGCCTTTTGGTACGACTTGGATCGCAAGCGAAAATTTTACAGTGCTAATATAGTTCACATATAATACTCCATCCGTCTTAAATAATTTGATCAAAATTTTTTTATACGCAAATTAAGGATTTAAGTGATATATTGTGTATTCGTCATTTTACTCTTTAGAGAGAGGAGGGAAAGAAAGTGAGTAAGGAGAGATAAAATGAGTTAGTAGAGTGTTAAATGTGGAGGAGAAATGAATAAGAAAGTGAGGCAGAAGAGAGAAAATGAGTTGACGAAGATTTAAATATGGAGAGAAATATAATAAAAAAATTATAAAAGAATAAATATATAAAAATACCTACAAAATCTTTTTTAACTTGAAAATAAATAATTTTTGTGTGACGGCCCGAAAAAGAAAATTGATCAAATTATACGGGACGAAGGAAATATAAAACTTAGTGACAACTATTAAACATTTCTCGGAAGTGTCCAGATTAATGGATTCAGGTTTTCTTTTCTGTTTTTTTGGGGACAATTAATGGACTTGGTTAATAGTTGCAGTTAATGCTAATGAGAATTTCCATTTTAAGCCATTCATGTCTTTCTGTATTTCCGGTGGGTTGTTGAAGCAGCTTTCAATGCTGTCTATATCCCCAAAATTAAAGATCCCCCCTTCACTCTTTTCAACGATATCTACTAAGAAAAATTAAATTAATCCCCCTGAGGAACACAAGAAAATAAAAATAAAAAATAAAATACAACAAAAGTTAAAATTTAACATTGCCATGATAGTCAAAATACTTTAATTCATAGAAAGGTCAAGAAGTCTATCTCTTTCCCTCTTCTCTCCTCATCTTTCTCTCATGTGCCTTGTATAAATTGGACATGTTTGGCTTAATTCTTGCCAACTCCAGGATTCAAAGCCATAGCTGAATTCTCCTTCCTTTCAATCTCTGTCTCTCTTTCTGTCTCGTCTGGTTTGAGTTGGGAATAGGTCTGATGGCAGAGATGGCAGGAGGAGCTAATGGCAACCATGGAGGAGTGGCTGTTCGTATAAAAGATGGCCTTCCTCCTCCTCCTCCTCCGCCCAGAACCAGTCAGGAAGGCTCGGGCTGTTTTGTCACTGTACCTTTTCTGCAAAAGGTACTTCTTCTTATTATTGCCTTCTGTCATATCTTTTGCAAAAAGCTAATGTTTTTTATGTTGCAAACTGCTACTGTTTTTTCACTTTGCATAAAACAAACAAAATCATCTTCCTTTGGTTGCCAAAAGGAAGAACTTTTCATGCTCTCTCAGTTCCAAATGGTGAAACTTTATCTGTAGCATTCAGTAATGGTATTGCTGCAAGTTTGTTTTCTCCTGTCGATTTTATGCCTTTCTCTCAGTTCCCAATTAAGCATTACAAAAAGCCAAGTATTTCTCTTTCTGAACTATCCCCGGATTTCTTATTGCAAACCTACATATGATTTCATGAGTTTAATATTGGTAGAATGGGAAGGGGTGGGGGGAGTTGACAGGAAAGGTAACTCATTAATGTAAACTACAACCCTCCATAACCATAATGTTGCTGGCAGAATCACTTTCCTGTGTGGCTTTATCATTTCCAGAACTGTGGTATCATCTCTATCATTAATACCCCACTGGCTATGAGTATTTAAAAATGGACAAAGCAAAATATTTAGCAGTCTTTTAGAAAGAGATGTTTAGCTGTCAGTATTGCAAAATTCAATGCTTACGGAATGTAAAATGCTAGCTAATTATTTTGTTGACTATATGTGTGCAGTTGATAGCCGAAGTGTTGGGCACATACTTCTTGATATTTGCCGGCTGCGCGGCGGTGGTGGTGAACTCCGACGAAAACAAGGTGGTGACACTCCCCGGAGTAGCCATAGTTTGGGGATTGGTGGTGATGGTCATGGTTTACTCAGTTGGCCATATCTCCGGCGCCCATTTCAACCCTGCTGTCACCATTGCTTTTGCCTCTTGCAAAAGGTTCCCGTGGAAAGAGGTGCACTTTTCCATCAACCAACTTCATGTTTTTCTTTTTACCAAAAACCCCATATTTCTTCACGAGAATCTTCTAATTGCAATTTGAAATAGATTTTTTAACCAGAAATAATTCAGTTCATATGTAGGATACCTATTCCGAAGTTTTCATGACTCGATATCGGATGATAGATTCATCAACAGTCTGACTCTTCACAAGTAAAAAAGGTGAATTTGTGACGGCAACAAAAATGTTACTATACCCAAAAGACACCGCGACTATCCCACTAACATGGACGGATCATTTTGTCAGTTTAGTTTCTAACGTTATCAAAATAGCAAAATGTCTCGGTTTCTGCTTATGGCTGTAATAGATTCACGATCTTGGATCCCAGTTAATCGTCTTCCAGTTGCTTATAAATGTATCGCTCTATCGGCAAAAAGAGATATTCATTATAGTTTTACGGAGTAGATGATTTTAGGCTATAACGATAGAACCATAATATCTTCGATCTCTTGAGCATTAAGCAAAATTGTAGTACTTTCTTTGTTGATGCATTGGAGGAGATAGAAAATTAGTTACTAGAATGACAAACCAAACCCATCTAAATGTAGTTGATGTTAGTTTCAGATTAGTTGGGAATTTGACTAAAAATATTTTAACATTTCATTTCCAACCTAATTGGAACAAATCCTATTGTTGTCTAATGCAAGGTACCGGCCTATATCTCAGCTCAAGTCCTCGGATCAACCCTAGCAAGTGGAACCCTCCGGCTGATATTCAGCGGGAAGCAAGATCACTTTGCCGGAACCCTACCGTTGGGGTCCGACGTCCAATCTTTGGTGCTGGAGTTCATTATCACATTCTACCTCATGTTTGTCATCTCCGGCGTTGCCACCGATAACCGAGCTGTTAGTTCTACTCCTCCTGATCACCTGAAACATGCGTACAATCATTTGCTCATTGGCTTGCCAACTAGTAATCAAAGCTAGAATATCCAATCTCGGACATAATTGAACTACGTTACATGGATACAACATGGGTGTCTGAATGTCACGTTCATCTAATTTTTCAAAACACAACACACGTGGACACGACAAGTTACTCATATATATCATAATTTTTTGTTGTTCTTAAGGTAAAATGCTGTCTCATGTGAGGCACATGGTTTTAACTTAAAATTTCTCTCTTCTCAAAGTAATAACAAATTAAAACAAAACAACACTATGCTATAGTGTTCACATGGTGACGTATCCGATGAAATATGTTAGACACAGATTTTAAACCAGAGTTCATATGTTGAATGTCTGCCACGGATACTTCAATTGTTTTGAGTATAAATACACACACACACACACACACACACTAGTAAGGATCATGTGCTTTGCACGTTATATAGTGATTTAAAATAAAAATGTTATAAATTTTGGTGAAAAACATAATTAAATTAGTTAATACAATTATTATGAATATATTATTATAAGTAAAATAATTTTTAACTGCTGATGAAAGACTTGAAGTATGAAAATTTCATTACAAAAACATGATCTTACTTTCAAACCCGAATTGTTAATGTCAATTATCACCAATATTTGTAGCATACTTATTCTTTTGTCAAATCAAGTTCCCGTTAAAGAGAATCTTAACTGTTTCGTATTACATCTATTATCCAAGATACACTTACACTGTAATCAGTTTCAAATATTTTTAACAAATATTCAATTCTCGCGAAACACTACAAGTTTGACATTGTAATTATAAAAGTGAAAAAGAAAATATTTTAGAGATAATTAATGTCATGTGTATATACCGGAGTTGTTCAATTTCTTCTAATGTATTTCTTTGGCATGTATATAAGTCTAGAAAATGAAACTAAGAATAAGTTTGAATTATAACTAAGTGACATCAACAAAAGTTCAAAAATTAACCTGAATATAATTTTTCAAAGTAAAGTATTTAAAGGGAAGGAGCTATGATTAGGAAATGTATAAAAAAGTTCGCAAAAGAAAATGAGTTAGGGGCTTTTATGTTGTATCTTTAAAAGTCAGAATTAAATGAACTCAAGAGAGCAGAATACATATGAAGACTCAATTGTTTAGGTAACAAATCTAGTAGCTTTAATTTTTAAGGATCTTTCTAAAATTTTCTATCGTTCACTTTTAAAGTTTTAACCATTTTTCCTACAAGTATTATTACTAAAGTTCAAAATATCATCAATTCACGTGGTTTGCACGTTATAGATCAATTTAAACAAAAATATATGTATAAATCTTGGTGAAAAAAATACATTGAAATAATCCATTACGATTATTATAATTAAAGTAAATCAATTGTTAACTGTTAACTCAACACTCGAAGTATGAAAAATTCTTTGCACAAAATATGGTCTTACTTTCCAACCTGAATTGTTAAGCAAATCCTGAATGTTGCATGTTACATCTTGTTGTCTATGATATACGAACATTGTAGTGAGTTTTAAACTCTTCCACAAATATTTAATTCTCATGAAAGACTACATATTTGACATTGGAATTATAAAAGTAAAGAAAGTCTTTGAGAGACAATTAATGTCAAGTATATATATTGTATTGTCCAATTTATTGTAATACATTTCTATTACATGTTTATAAGTCTACAATGTAAAACTGAGAAAAAGTTTGAATTGTAACTAATTGATATTAACGAAAGTTTAAAAATTAACTCAAAAAAGATTGTCAGAAGTAAAGTGTTTAATGGAAAGAAATTATTATTGATAAATTATATAACAAAGTTTGTGAAACGAAAGGAGCTAGGAGCTTAAATATTGTATCTTTAAAACCAGTAATCAAATGAACTCAAGGGATCTTGCGGGTGACATAAAAATTCAATTGCTTAACAACAAATCTAGTAGTTTTAACTTTCAAGGATCTTTTTAAAGTTTTTTTTTTATCATCCACTTTTAGAATTTTAGCCATTTTTCTTGCATTTTATTTTCTTTTGTTAATGATCTAGTCTATTATAAGTTTCATGTATCTCTTATTTGAAGATTAAAATACTGAGTAAGTCCTTTTCAAAATTTTATATCTTAAGTTTCAAATTTTGATTAGAATTTGTCTAAAACTATGTTTAACCGTAATGATACCTTCATTTTTCTACATTTCAGTAAAAAAGAAAAAAAAATGTATAGTGTACTCTAAAGTTTCTCTTGGTAGTGTAGTATAAAGCTCTCCTTTATCTTAAGTTACCATGACCTTGTTATCTTAGTAGTACAATAAGGCTATTAATTTATATCAGATAATTACCATACGACTTTTATTTTTAAGACAAATTTTTATGGTAATACCACATCCACTCATCTGAAAAATAAATATATAAATGCGTGTGTATGTGTGTATCCTTTTGAAATGTATATCACAAAATGAACATATAAAGTTGACATTAGATAATAGTAAAGAACAAAGTAATTTTAATAATTTTTACAAATCTAAGTTTTTCATCCTATATACATACACATTATATTTATAAATATAAATAAAAACTCAAGAAAAGTTCATCAAGGATAAGATCTATCCTTGATCATTCATCGGATAATCTGACATGTATCTTCTAAAAAAAGAAAGTAAAAAAATTACTTCCTAGGGTACGAGGTTTTGAGAGTTATAAAAATTATGGCAATCCACTATTTTACCAAGCACAAGGGACCTAGATCCTCTGCTGTAGAGGAATCTACAGCAGAGGTGCTGTGCCTTTAATCTTGGCCATCGAAATACATCCAACACTCACAAAACAGACACGTCAGCAGGGAAGCAAAAAAGGCTTCAAAACAATGAGGGGATCAAGATCCACACAGTTGAACATCTGGTGCAGCTTCTTCATCACCGGGAACCTCCGTCGCACCGCCTCATTTCCCTTGCTCATCCTGCCATCACTAGCGGCCTCTCCGGCTAGAAAATGCTGAACGGTGGTGCTTACCATTTCCAATGAAGGGATCAAGATCCACACAAAACACATCAAATGTTTTCACACTTTTCAGCTTAAGATCCTTTCACTGAAAATCAGTCCTCCTCTTCTCTCTGTTCTCTGCATCCTTGAAGCTTTCATGACGAGATAATCAATCAAAGCTGTTGGGATCTTGACTTCGTTATTCGATACTGTTTGCTTTGCGTCCTTCTACAGAACCATAAGTTGTTGGGATGAGTTCTTACATGGATGCTTGAGATGAGTAACAGAGGAGTGGAGGAAAATCCATTATGGCATGAACACTTGCCGGTCAGGTGAAACCCGATAGTTTATTGTCTATCGTGGGTAAAGCTAACGTGGCAGTTTAGATTTTGTTGAGCGGTCAAGATGGTACCTACAGCACCTCTGCTGTAGATTCCCCTACAGCAGAGGATCATGCATCCAAGCACAAGATAAACATAAGTTCAGTCATAAATTTTTTAAAAAAATAAAGTCTAGTTAAACTTATAAATATCTGATTCTATCTTATGTTGGTAGATATAAGTTTGTAGTTATATGCAAAAGTTAGTTTATGCAATTAACAAGTCCACCTTAAAAAGTAAATAAATAAAGAACATGATATAATATCTGAATTCAAGAATGATTCTCTAAAGAGTAGGAAAATTAATGTGTTCATTTTATCGATTTTGACGTTGATAAGTTTTAAGGTTAGATTTTCGTAGAGTTTTCCTTAAAGATAAACATAGGCCAGATCCACTCCCGCTTTGATTAAATTCAATTCTTTTGTCACTAAACGATACATTAGTTAATAACCTCTTCAGCGACTAAATGTTTACTTAGAAATGTTTAACCTTTTCAGTTATCTGAGAGCATATAGGAATACAAAGGTAATTGTATAGGATTTTTGTAAGGCTTCTTTCATTTTTTTTTTTAATAAAAGTAAAAAAAAAAAAACCTTAACTTTAACAAAAAGCTTATGTTCTAATAAATGTATTTGAAGGAAAAATGCTTGATATACTAAGAGAAGTCAAAATTTTCTTTACTTTTTTAATAATACTCTGATTCAAAATGGATATTTAATGGTAAAAAAAAGTTTTAAGTGAAAAACACTCATCACAACCACTAATCTTTTATGAAGACTTCAATTAAAAAGCTAGGGCATCTTAAGGGAGAAAAAAAATGAAATATAAAATTAAAAAAAATGAGTTTCTGATAAAAATGTTCAATTTAGTTTAGGTATATTATATTATTCCTTAAAGGCTTTGTAACACTCTTAGTTATAATTGCGTAATAAATAAAAAATTTAAATCAAAAGTCAAAACAACCCTTAAATCTAACAAAAGTATAGATTCCAACAAGGGTATCTTAAGGAAATATGATTAATATCCTATTATAAGTCAAAAACACCCTCATTTTTTTAAGAACACTATATTCAAAAAAGGTATTTAATTAATGGAAAAGAAAATTCTAAGTCAAAAAATACACCTAATCACCTCTAATCTTATAGGAAGACTTCAATTTAAAAAGGGTATCTTAAGAGAAAAAAAGATTAGCCATTTAACGTCATCTGTGCTATATATATATATATATATATATATATATATATATATATATATATATATATATATATATATATGTGTGTGTGTGTGTGTATGCGCGCGCTAAGAAAATGACCTTTTCAAGGTCTTTTTAATCTTATATCTGGATTGACAATGATATTGGACCCCTTGGTTACATCATTATTCTTGTGCTTTAATTGTTAATGCAGATCGGAGAACTTGCTGGACTTGCCGTCGGATCTACGGTTTTGCTTAATGTGATGTTTGCAGGGTATTATTCTACTCTTCCTACCTCTTGTTTCCCTTAATGGTATTCTATTTAAAAACGGGCAAAAAGCAAAAAAGATTTTAGCTCTTCTAAAATTATTTGTTGCTGAAAAAGTTAGATGGTCTTTCCTCTTCGAATCGAAAATATATAAGTGTTGAAGTATAACACACACACACACACATGACATATTCTCTAACAGCTCAAATTTTTAGAATAAATGATAACTTGACATTGCATATGACCTATACTTTGACAAAGTCTTGTATTCGATTCTTCTCATTTACATATTTAGTTCTATTTATAATATTGCGATCTGCACTGTTTATTTATGCACTTGGTGATAGTATTTTGATTTATCTCCACACGTGCATTTCAGCCCAAATCTCAAGTTCTTAAAACAGATGATAACTTGACAGGATGTTAATTTTTTTACTCAGAAATATATCTCCGTTGAAACTGGAAGGAAAAAGGGACGACGAGAGAAAATAATAACCTCTTCAATAATTCTAATCTTTAACCTTTAAGCACAAAACAAATAGACCAAATGTTTGTAAAAAATGGTGAAATTGAAACCTGAAGTACTCTTCCTTCACTCAAATTCTTCAACATCATTAAGCTGATAAAGATGTCACACCTCTATAGATATGCTACTCCTTTTCTCCCCCTACCTTAACTAAGTTCCCTTCCCAACCTTCCATTTCAAGTTTTTCGTCCTCCCTAACAAACACGGTATCAAATACATATCGCCCTACCAAACTTTCATTAAGAACAAAGCGCAGCGCTCTCTCTCTCTCTCTCTCACTCACACGCGCGCCCCCTAAACTCTGGAACTCTAAAATAGTACTAAGAGTAGCCTTATTTGGACACCCTATATAATAATGGCACAGCCCCAACATACAGATTTTACCTAGTTACATGTACATCTCCGTACCAAACTTCCATAAATAAGAACGGTATCCTTTCTGTCTTTCTCTCTCATGTGCGCGAGCACCCTTAAGCACCGAAGCTCTGAAGTACTGTTATAAAGCTAAGAGTAGCCATTTTGGACCCCCTATATCATAGCGACGCACCTGAACGTAATGAAGTACATAGTTACACGTACGCGTTCAGATCATATTTATTAACTGGTACTAACAGGATTGGCAACTTTTGGGTTGGCAGGCCAATTTCCGGGGCATCAATGAATCCGGCAAGGAGTTTGGGACCAGCAATTGTGTCAAGCCACTACAGGGGGCTCTGGATATATATGGTAGGTCCGATATCCGGTGCCATAGCAGGCGCCTGGGTCTACAACATCATCAGGTTCACGGACAAACCCTTGCGTGAAATCACCAAGAGTGCCTCTTTTCTCAAGAGCTCAGGGCGCAATGGCTCTGCCTGAGCAAGCAGTGATCAGACTTCTTTTTTTTTTGCCTTCACGATGTACAAGTAAAACATCATATGTAACATAAACAAGTGTACTAGCAAACACCAAATAACCTTTTACTTAGGTAATATTTGTTCTACTGGTTTCGATGTCGTGCTTTACACACGAGAGCAACGATTATCAAAGTACCGATTGAGAGATCTCGTACTTGTATGTCTGATAATAATAACAAAATTATAGTGACAACAAGATAATTAACAAATTATTTTCACCTTTTTATATGAGTTTTTCAACTAATTTTATTGTTGAAAATAAACTTGAGTAATAATTGCTAACTTTTAGCAACAAATGAAGATGAAAAATAGAGTTTATGAAATGATAGAAATATTCGGTACATCCCAAGTAATAGCAATAATAGTGATAATTTTATCTATAATCACCCATTTGTTGAGATCTGTATCTCTCAAGGCTATCAAGAAAAGAGTAAAGATATGTAACAAATTATTGAAAATAAAATGAAAGAATAAATTATGTATATAAACTTGTAGTGAAATAATCGGGGAGAGATTATCTTAGTTAGAGAGAAAAATTGATAGAAAATATTAGACTTCTTTAAACAAAAGAAAACACTAAAGATTAAAGGGAATATATAGAGAATTAGTTTTGGTGAATTCTTAAGAATTAATAAAATTGGAAAGATATAAGTCAAAATTTTTAAATGGAACGTATTGACATAGAAGAGAGAGAAATATAAGATCTATTTAATTGATTGAATTTCAAAAAATGCCAAAAGGCTTCAAATCAAATTGGATAAGAGAGAGGGAGAGAGGAAAAAATGAATTGAAATCATTATTACAAAGGTGTATAAATTGAAAATAATTTCAAAAAGTAAAAATAAGAAAGTCTACATTACGAGTTAAGAGAGTATCCTCATAAGCGATGACATAGTCACTTCCTCTCAGTTTCGGCTTTCATTCATATATATACACACACACACACAAATTTGCTACATAAAAGCTCTATGGAAATTCTTGACTTTGTAGAAACTTTGGATTATCGTTTGCCAGCACTTGGATTGAACGCTACTTGGAAAAAAAAATAAAAAACTTTGCAGACCTTCTCAATTAAGAACAACAAAGGAAATAACATGGGCAGTGAGATTAGTTACACCGGTTAAAAAAATGTCTCTCGAATCTTCGCCTACAATGACAGTAGTATGCAATGCTTACTACGATTAAACACTTTTAAATCAAATTTATAAGTAAAGTCTTCTACGAACCTGTCCATATTTGTGTTACCCGGGGGGGGGGGGGGGGGGGGGATCCTAGAGATAATTAACATGCTTAGAGAATACATAGGTCCAAGCAAAAACAAAGATCATAACGATGGCGGCACAGACTTCCCTACCAAGTATAACAAGCTGTCAATTAGGTACTTGTAACGTTTTCATATCCAATGGAAAAAGATACGCCTATTTCTTGTCCCCACACCACATAGAATATCCCAAGCTTTACCATATATATATCTCGAGGGTGTAAACATATTTGATGTATTTATGCAGCTAACGATCAAATATGTTTCATAGGGTAGCATCTGCCAACATTAGGAAATCGTGTGAACTAGGATTCCATGCGTTAGGATTATCACCGATCTCAACGTACTCACAACCACAAATCAGTTTGAATTTTCAACACAGAGTAGAGGTATTTACGAGTTCGAACAGTCTCAATTTCTGCCTCTTACCGTTCAATTTTGCTCTTTCGGAAGTAGGACGTTGTTCAGAGGATTAGGTTCCAAACAAAGGAAACCACTAAACAACATCCAACAAAAGTAGCTTGAGCTTTCTTTTATGCTTGCATTGACGATTTAAAAAGCCTATTACGATGGTTTAGTCGCCTTAAAAAATGATGTCGAAAAGCATCTAATACAATTAGGAACCAGACGCTCGTGGGTCTACTTCAAGAGAAACAGAAAGTGCTAATGTAGTAGACAGAAATTCTTATTTTTAGAAAGCATTACCATATCCGATTTGATTCGTATAGTCTGCAAGTTCTATAATAAAGCCAAGTGAAAATGACATAAATCCTTCGGCATGTATATAATCTCCCCTCCTTAGTACAGGATGTAAATGACAAAGTTAGATAGGTAAGTAACCAAAATCAGGAATTGAAATAGTCGATGGAGATAACAAACAAGAATGGATGCTTCACTTCAACTCATTTTCCGAAGAGCCGGAGATATTATTCTGTTTTGAACCACTTCTTCCAAATACTTGATAGGACTGGTTACCAAGAAGATGAACAAGAAAGGGTTGATTATAACTAGGTCCCTGAGGTCGAGCTGAAATTAAACGCCTATTAACTGGTATGAATAGCAGTGATGCAAGGTCTTACACAAAACCTACGTACACACAAATTTGGAAAGAGACAGTTTCCCCCTCCCTATCTTTTACCAGTTTGGTCCCAGGGGGGCGAAATGTAGACAAATAGGTTCACTTGAAACGGGGTTTGCAAGATAAAACTCCCAGGAAAGTAGCGCACACGGGTAACTCCAACGAGGGGCTGACTCTCACAACCCCCTGGCTAAACTTGACGGACGCGATTGTGTATGCATGTAGTCTCCAGTCAACATATCCGTCTAAGCGAAAGGAGTTGGATGTAAAGCGACTTGGGTATTCAGACTACGAATACTAAGCCACACAGGGCCATCTTAGACAAGGGGTCTTTCAGATTTTCACACCCAGTTCCTGCTTCTGAAGCGTGAAATGAAATAGTTCGATTGAAGCAACCAAAATCCAGGAAAAAGGGAGAGGAAGGAGAGTGTTAAATGATCTTACATGAGTCAGACACAGTACACCCAATGCCAAATAGCAGCCAAGAAGCACAAGCCAGAAAATATAGTGTGCCCTGGCTACACCTTCGTAACTCCAAATACCCGAATTTGTGATGGTCCCTTGTGATTATTTGAACAGCCCCATGAATTGGTTATTCCTAAATGAGTCATGAAAGGTATCACGAACATATCCCGTCTCCACATCGGATCAAGAACGGGGTCAGAGGGATCAACCACTGCTACACAGCCATCAAACCAGCCCAACCAGCAACAAGGGCCGTATGCATTACATGGAAGAAAGCAACCGACCAGGATCATTCAATTCAACGATATGACCACGATACTAGCGCAGGCCCATGGAAATAGCCCTCTAGCATTGTTTACGTGTGAGATGACAAATTTTCTGTTCAACTTTGATTTAATTTCACAGAATACATTGTAGCATTCAGATACGAAGAAATTGGGCAACGGAAAAGAGGAAAAAACTTCCCAAAACTTTTCTCACTACAAATCCAATTTTTAGTGACAAATGAGATGAGATGTAGCAAATGTGTTTAGGCCTTCGCTATTCTTAAGTTGGCGGCTGGTGATTTTCTATACATTCCTGACTCTAGTTTAAGCCAAGTTCCAAATATACAGATCGTTAGAGAGTGGGAAAGGTCAGACTACTCAAATACAAACATTTCGATGCACATCCATGTTAGCACAGTGTCTTCATGGTGAGATGCTTGAAGTCATGGAGCAGTAATTGCAGGTCACCTTAAGATCTGGTCAACTTAGGTTCATCTAATGAAGAAGTTTGCCAGTTGGATGTTATAGAATTTCATACAGAGAACAGAAATGTTGGCTAAAGTATGGAGGCAGACCGACTAACGGATTACAAAAGATAATGGTAAGAAGATATGGTCGGGCACATGATCAGCATACTATTCTTGGCTTAAATATAAGTTGAAAAATCTTGTTTTAATCAATTTACATTACTTACAAAATCGTGCACGTTAGGAGGATCTGGTTTAAGAATGATTGATCATCTATTCTTGCATTGTGAGAAAGCTGGAGGGATCTGGCTTGGCTTGCCAATTGGCATTACCTTTAGGGATCTACCACAGTTAGGGGGGGACCTGATTGGGTACATCATTGGCTGACGAAATCTCTACTTAAACAGGAAAGCCTCCTCCAGGGTATTATGTGGACTGGAATCAAGATATGGTCTATTTGGTGAGGTCATTTTGCGAGCTATCCTGTTTTTTCGTTTTGCCATATTATATCGAATTTGGGGTTTAGCTCGAGATATATCAGCTATACACGGCTTTGTTTGAACCAGTGACCAGAAAGTGAAGCAAACTGTACCGGTCAGGAAAGATACAAGTGCGTTTCAGTGGCAGTGTTGAAGTACTTTTTCATGTAATCCTATGCCAGCATCTGTACATTGTTATCTAGTTGCGGTGTTTGGCAGGATTATTACCCAAAAAAAAAAAAAATCAAGATCTCCAGCAACAGCTTACACCAGTGATCACATCTAGATTGGGTCATTTCCTGTTCTCTTTATGTTGCGTATCACATTTCTGTCACTGTTTTAGCTCTTTTCCATTCACTTGCTTGGCTGCTAGCACGTAACTTGCATATAATTTTTTACATGACCAATCAATATATGCTATCTCGCTGACAGATAATCTTTACCTCCACATGCGGCCACAATCTTTTTTAACCTATGGAAGTAATCCAAGTTGCACATGCTGTACATCTCTCTCGAATGGTTGAAGAAGAACAGGATTTCACTTTTGGTCCTCGCAAGCTATTTTGCGCATCGGGAGTGGTGGAATACGTTAGTGGAGTACTCTTGATGTCTGTTGAGTAGCTATGTGGTTTTGGGGGAGATCATGTATGTAGAGTTCCTCTATACAATACATTGTATAGTTCCTTTTTGACATGCATTCTCGTGGCTGGATTGTATTGTTCATATATTGTGTTCATTGACATCATATATATATATATATATATATATATATATATATATATATATATATATATATTCCTCTTACCCTTTTTCAAAAACAAAAAATGAAAAAAAAATTATATATCGTGCACGTAAATCTCAAGTTACCTCGGACTAGTACGGATTCTTCATTCATAAGTTTATCAGGACTTCTTCCGGGGAAAGTGTCAAATAAGGGAGTTGCTTCAAACCCCAGTTCTTTCGATGAAGTACTCCATGTCAACTGCAAGGTGCGGAGTGATGAACTACGATGCTCTTATTGGTTACAAGGAGGCCGCCAACTGCTTTCTGCTTTAATTTTGAAACGAGGTACCAAGTCATTATTTTATAGTACTGAAAATTTTATTGACGCAGACCAAAACTCCAACACAAACAACTCTACAAGAGACATTATTCTCCGAGCAAAATATATACCGAAACACACTTACAATTATTTCCTAGCGAAAAAATTGGTTGATTATAAACAGCGTATCTCGAGAACATTTTACAAAGAATAGAAAAAAATATGGGACGTTACAGAAAGGTTACATACCGAATATAGAAGGGATGTTAGAACATGCGGAGTGCAGCCATCAATGTGTACAACAGTGAGTACACCAAAGCAATGGAGCTACCTTTGAACAGAACGATTGTTTTGAGGAGCGGTACTGTTAGCAGAACCACCCCCACCCCTACCCCTCAGCCTTATCCTCGGGATAATAAAAGGCTTGCAGCAGATTAAAGTGAAAAGCAACTCTACTGTAAACATCATCATGCTTATCCATACAAAAATAGTTTTCTTCCAATACCATAAGATCCTCTTGAACAGAGGAAGTTCCGACTCAAGGGACAGAGTTGCGGCATATATTTCAGGAATACCTGCACCCGGTCGAAATTCAGCTCGTTGTTCGATTATTACCCTTAAGCAGGCAGTAGGCATATTCCCCTCAGTGAAACCTCTAAAGTTGATTTCTAGAGTTTGGGATTCGGAATAATAACCAGCAATTATAGGAGCAACCTTAAAAAATGTCATAAGGTAGCGGATAGGCTGGCTTCTAAATTGCAACATGCAAGGATGCCTCGAACTTGCAAGGGCTTTACCGTGAACAGAGAGAAGATCTACCCTTACCTGTTTAATAAAAAGGCTCAGTCACTAGTCTTATAAGCTTGTATCTAATATGGATATTGAACTACTCAAAATGCAAGAGCAAACTATAGATGATTAATGTCAAGATATGTATGATGTATCAGACCTCAAACTCCCACCAATGTATTGTGTATCATATTGTGCCCTGAATTGTAAGAGAAATGCATTCCCTTTATATTGTACTACACACTAACATGCATCACTTCATCATCCAATGAGCTATACCACTTGCATGTTTTCCAATTTTTGTACATAATAATAGAGAAAGCAAACAGAATGAAAACTAAATGACAATTAACTAAATGGTTGCTCCATAAAGTCAAATTCAAAATATGATAAAAAAACAAAACCATCAATCATCAAAATGACAGTTAATACCATCAACTATTTAATCCCTGTAAACCTTCCATAATACATTGTTCTGCTTTGGAAAATCTGATGAGCTATATCAGGCCATAAAATAATTAACAATTCATAAAGGCCAAAGTTGGTAAATCGAGAAATAAAGTGGGAGGGGGAACTATGACTCCTCCAGCCTCTCTCGCTCTTACCCTACATATGATTTCTACCTCTCTCAAGTGAACACCACCTGATTCTTCCAACATCAATCAACGACAACAGGAACAACAAATGACTATCCACGCTGACATTGATACTCGTTCTTGACAGTTTAATTTTTCACTTTTACATAAATGGGGGGTGGAGAGCTAAGTCTCCTCAGTACTTTCTTGCTCGTACCCTATATATGATTCTACCTTCTCAAGTGAACACCACCTAATTCTTCCAACATCAATCGACGACAACAGGAACAACAAATGACTATCCATGCCGACGATGATACTCGTTCTTGACAGTTTAATTTTTCTCTGTTACATAAATGGTTGGGTGGGGAGCCAAGTCTCCTCCAGCCCTTTCTCACTCTTACCCTCCATGTGATTTCTACCTCTCTCAAGTGAACAACACTGGATTCTTTCAACATCTTTTAAGAACAGTAAAGCCATCTAGTTCATTCCTTCTCCTTTTCAGGCAGTCTTGGTACCATTCCCAGGTGAGACTCTATATAACGAATACTATGCATGCCGACATTGATACTCATTCTTGACATTTGAATTTTTCTGTATTGCATAAAGTCGGTAAAAATCATCAACCACTCTCACTCAACCTTTCTCTCAGCAAGGAAAAGTGAGGAATCTTTGTCATATGAAGGATGTTGAAGGCTGAGCACTGAAATTAGTGGTTCAAGAAACCTACATGTCGTACCCAATATCACCAACTCTAAAGTAGTTTATCATTTACCAATTTCCGTTCTTTATTCTGACCACATTAAGGGTCAACACACCCTAATTAATTTCCACTTCTATCAGTCAGAATTTCATGTTTTTCTTTTGAACAAATGAACACTTGGTTATCCATTACTGTTTGCAATTTTATGACGACAAGCAATGTCACATGGACTCTTCAGAATGCGTGAGTATGGGATATGTGTCCGGTACATCTCATTGTATATGCCACTATGATCGCTATCTTAGAGTATTTCGTCATTGCTTTGAGATGAGGCAAGTTCTCAAATCTCAACTGAAACCACGTGCCTCACATAAAACAACATTTTACCTTGGAAAGAATTAAAATGTAATTGTGGATAGGAACATTTTCCATGTCCCCGTGTCTTGTATTATAAAAGGAGCTAACTACGCCATTGAAACCTGAACTATACCGCAAATTTAATTTTGGTGTCACTAGACTTCAATTTGTATCAAAGTGACTATTAAATTCTTCAATTGACCCCAATTGGGTCATTCTTTTAACTGCAGGCATCCATAGGCCTGTTAACTTCCTCAAGTCAGGCAAAATCATCACTTTTCTAATTTTTTTAAGGTTTTTGGTTGACTTTTACTTTTTCTTTTCTTCTTCTTCTCCTCCCTCCGTCCACCTAGCCACCTACCATCTCACACCAGCAGTCCACCACCACACCCAATAGACACATTCGCTATCCCACCCAAGCCTCGCCACCCACCATCACCATGACCAAGCCTCCGCTCCACCCATTACCATCACCAAACGTCTAGGTAGCACAGACACAGACACAGACACGGTGTTCGTGTCATTCACGGACACTGATACCGGACACCGTAATTTTTTAATATATCTTTTATTATATATATATATATATATATAATATCAAATATATTTCACAATCTAAAATAACAAATAATAATGAAAAACTATCAAAACAAAACAAGAATTCAGTTAAAAGTCATAATTTATTTGGTTAATATTTATTTAGTCTAATGTATTGGAAATGCAACGACAAAGGGAGAAAAGAAAAAAAAAGAAAAGAAAGAAACGAGAGGAAAGAAAAAAGAACAGGAAAGAAACGAGAAGGCAAACAAAAAAGGAAAGAAACGAGAAGGCAAACAAAAAAAGGAAAGAAACGAGAAGGCAAACAAAAAAGGAAAGAAACGAGAAGGCAAACAAAAAAAGGAAAGAAACGAGAGGGAGTGAGGGAAAGGAGACGACTCAGACGAGATGAAACCTGTGAGCCAGCGACGACGACGAGACCTCTGGCGCGACGGCGAGACCTTTAGGGACGGAGACGGCAACGGCGGTAGCAGCTGGCTTCTCTTCTTTCGGCGATTGTAGTCGTCAGATCTGTTGGCTTCGGCTTCAGATCTTCGTCGACTGAGCTCTTGCAATACTGGAGAAACCAGCGACAGCCTTGATGTGGTCGGCAGACAGCAAGAGTGAGGTGAGAGAAAAGAAAACGGTAATAGTTCAAAACATCTGAAATTAGCCCCAAAACGGTCCGACACTGCTCCACGCCGTGTCCGACACTTGTCGATGAAGTGTCCGACACGGTGTTGAAAATTAAAAAAAAAAAAAAAAAATTCCGATACCGATGAGCCGTGTTCGACACGTGTCGGGTGGTGTCCGGGGGTGTCGAGGTGTCCATCCGTTTAGGACACCATACCTCCACTTAGGAGAGGTGTCCGTGCTACCTAGCCAAACGTTCATCACAAACCTCATGAAATTGACGACAGCGAAGGATTTGGTCAATTTGTTTGTGTGCATGCCCTTGCATGTGATTGTGGGTCAACTAATCAATATGTGCTGGCGCACGCCTGCTTGTGACTGTGAGTGTGTGCACCTGCCCGCGTGCGTGTGATTGTGCGTCAATTAATCAGTCATGTGCGTGCGAGCGTGTGATTGTGGGTCAATTAATCATTGTGTGTGTGTGCCCGTGTATGTGATTGTGGGTGAATTCAATGAAATCGGAATGTGTGGTGTGTGTGCACATATGCGTTTGATTATGGGTCAATTAATCGGCGCTTGTGAGCGCACATGTATGATTTGGGGTCAATTAACCAATAATGTGTGAATACTTGTGGGGTGAATCCAATCAAATTAGCATGTGTGTGTGCAATTTTAGGTGAATTCAAAGAGATTATGGGGAGGTGCATGGCTGTGCTTGGTGGTTAATGGTAGTGTTGGTCGGTGTTATGGTTGTGCTTCTTGGTTCGTGGTGGAGCCATGGCTGTGCTTGGTGGTTAATGCTGGTGTTGGGTTGATAGCAAGGTTGTGCTTCGTGGTGGAGCCGTGGTTGTGCTTATGGCTGGTCGTGGTGTTGTGTTAGAGCCATAATTTTGCTTGGTAGTTGGTGGTGGGACCGTGGTTGTGCTTGGTGGTTGGTGGTGGTGTTGTGTTGGTGTCGTGGTTGTGCTTTCTAGTTGGTGGTGATGTCATGGTGGTGGTTGACTTGAAGGAGGAATTTAAGGTGCATTAGTCAGTGGCGGTGGTGCTGACTAGTAACAAGTGATGTGGAATAAGAAAGAGGAAAGAAGAAGAAGGAGGAGGGAGAAAAAGAGAAGAGAAAGAGGGTGACGGAATTGCCCTGGCCTAAGCCATTTAACGGACTTGGGCAGAAAGAAGCTAACGGAATGACTCAATTGTACAATTAATGAGTCCAGTGGTCACTTTGACACAAATCGAATCTAATGACCATAATAAATTTGCATTATAGTTCAGTGGTCAACGGCGTATTTAATTCTTTCAAACATTAGACGGATGCAACACTTGTACATGTATACGTTGAGACTTGTACCAACTACATGGTAACATAGTCTATGTACTTGTCTCCTTTTATGTTCACTACATTGGAAGGATCAGGTCACGACCCACGAGCAACCATCTCAGCTTTTATTCAATTGGAAATGAACCTTGACATCTATGTTAGATGGACTTCGCAAAATGCGTAAATTACGCATGTCGGTTACCCGACACTTCGACATGCATATGGGATATGTGTCTAAGACATCTAAGAGGATATGCTACTAAAACCACTATCTTATGGTGTTTCTCCTAATTGTTATCGCTTTAAGATAAGATAAGTACTCAATTAGCACAATGTGCGTTACGTGAAATACCACTTTACCTTAAGAACAACTAAAGATAACAATCTATATGAATATTATGCCGTATCCCCGTGTCTTGGGTTTTGAAAATTAGACGAATCCGACTCTTACACACACATGCGACCCGGACACTCGTACCGAGGGCATGTGAGATAGGGTTTTAGTTGTTAGGGGCTTCTTGGTATGAAGGAGTTAATTACAAGAGAGGGTAGTGCTTGAGGAATATTTCTTCTTTTCATATCCCGTTAGTTGTTTGACATCTTGGTTATATGGCCTGAATAAGTGTGCACTAAACTGGCGGCACAATTGTAGTATCATTTACAGATGTTGCAATTCACTACTCAAACTGCACTCTGAAGAGTTATCACATAGGAAGTTTTGTTTCAGCCAAACTTCTTCATCCTGGACTATCTATGTGAAAAACTGGGTAATAATTTGAAAGATATAAAGAGCGCTCAATCTGAAATCCTTAATAGTTTTCATTCTGCATATTGCTGATCGAGTACAAATGGTTTAGATTGACCACCTAATCCCAAGTTCCTTAATTAAATAACATTTTTCTCACTTTTAGAGAACAGATGAAAACTTGCAAAAAAGCTTTCCAAGATCAGTTTAGTATAATGCAACAATGCTTATAAACTTCTTAGATGACATATGTATAATGGAGTTGATAATTGATCTCAAACTAGCAATTGACTTGATTACATGTATAGAATTGTTTCACTTCTCTCAGGGAAAATGATTAACTCTTGTCTTTAATTTCTTATGCGTGAAATCTAACGCAAATGTAGATTTAGTGCTATAACTGATACCAATTTATCATGAAAGTTAATCCTGAGACAAATAATAAGTTAATAATGACTTTGACCAACACAAAGGACACACCTGGAAGATTCCAAGATTTCTGTTGTAGTCCGATTCTGGCAATGTCAACGAAACAGTAACCTGCAATTTATGATTCAAAGGTATGACCCTTTGTCCCCCAACCTTCCCGGCATCACTCTCTTCCCTACAATTCACACCGCAAGAGAGAGCAGGACAAGATATTACCGGCACAAAAGCAACAGGAGTATTCTTCGTATAATCGAAACTCAACGTATCCTTCATCCGAATCGGCTCCTCCGCCACAACTCTCATCATAAAACCACTGAACAAAAACGCCGACAACAACAAGCTAACCAAAATGAAGCACACGTAAAACGACCACATCAATCCCCACCCCAACCGCAACGCCAGCATCCATATCGACCTATGCTCCTTCAACCATTCGTACATAAAAGGAGTAATAACCTTACACACACCACCCCAAATTCTCAACAATATCCTCATCAAATACTGTCTACCACGCCTCGCAACACCAAACGGATCAACCACAAACATGTATGTATTGTACATTAACCAAATTGGAAATGTGAAAAACTTAACCAGCAAATGCAGTTGGAATTCGGTCGCTTTAATTACTAATCCAGCTAATACCAAGATTAGGTGAAAAAATGATGACTTGTTCACTATATCGGAACGCGAATCAACTGTAACAGCATTATCTTTTGCTTCATCATCCGCAGTTGTGAAGGTGGAGCTTTCGCTTTCCTTCACATCTTCCCCCAATTTGCGCAAGAATTTATCCTTTTTGTCGTTGTACGGGGTAATCACCGAAGCACAAGGGTTTAAACTGTTCAAATCGACTGCAGAGTTTTCACTTTCCGTCGCATTTTCCTTCAAATTACAAAGAAAGTCATTCTTCATGTCGCTATATGAAGCACTTAATGAAGAACTAGGGTTCGAATCGGTCAAATCAACTATAGTATTTTCGCTTTCCTTCATATCTTCCTTCGAATTGCAGCCAGATTCAAGCGTTCTAGCGGTACATGAAGCGGTTGCATTAGAGGCGTCAAAGGAATCAAAACTTAACGAAGAACTAGGGTTTAAATCATTCGAATATACATTTTCATTTCCATTTTCTTGCGAATTGCGGCGAAATTTAAGCGTTCTGTCAGCATACGACGTACTGGCAGCGGTGGCAATAGAACCGGAACTTACGGAAGAGTCAGGATTTGGGTTACCGGAATCGATGGCGGAGATGCGCCGCCAACGACGGGGACCGGACGGGGATTTGCGTGATTTGTCGGCGTCTGATTGGAAAAGCTCCTGGTGATCGGGCTCGGCCGTGGAGATGCAGTCGTAGAAGGGGAACTCGTCAGCGGCGTCAACGAAATGGCCGTCGACGGCGTCGTTTTCGGCGGTTGGTGTAGAGGCTTCCATTGTGAGAGGTGATTAAGCTTCTTCGTTTTTAGGCTTCCATTGTTTGGGTTTGGATTTAAATTTCTGGTGTGGTGCACAGAATCGGAGGTTAGAGATGTGAAAGAAGGACACGTGTCAGTGTGTTCTTCGTAACAACGGATATTGGTGACATGCAGAGTGAATGTTTATGTTTTTATCTCTTTCCTTCTTTTTTAATTTCGAGAATTTTAAATAGATAATTACGTAATATTTATAGAGAAATTATCGCTACTAACATTATAGGCAATAGATTCTATAGATGAGAAAATAAGAAGTCTCTTCATGATAAGAGTTTGCTACTCATCTTAAGCCGATGATGACGATGATAGTGTTGTATTGACGGTTGTGATGGCTGAAGGAAAGAAATTAGTAGTTCGTGAGGTCGGGAAAAAAAGTAAGAAAATAAAAACAAAAAATAAAGAAGTAAAAAGGTAGGGCTAGTGAGAGTAATCAGAGACAACGTCTTCCAAGTTACGGATAGACAATTATTATTATTACAACCTAAAAGAGTGTTTAGAAATTGTGAGTAAAATGCGCATAACATAACCACATTCGCGCTGGACATCAATCTTTATAGGTTTAAAATAAATTTAAGCCAGACATGAATTCATGCAGGTTAAACACCAGAATAAAGAGAATAAGGAAAAAGAAGTTTGACAAAAATAAAAAATAAAAAAGGCTTCAAAATAGCCAATGATTTTTTAACACCTAAATGTTAGGTTTGAAAAGGAAATGCCTCTGCTATTTTGGATCCACTTGCTACAATTTAAATGTGTTGCCAGACGTAAACATTTTGGTCTTATTTGCCAAAACACAGAAGCTATAGAGGGTTGAATAGGAAAATAGGTTGTTAGTAATGTTAAGCCTTCTTCAACGGTTTTTATGAAATAATTGAAGAACAAGTCTTGATTGACGAACAATGAAAACACCTTGAAAGTCTACTATGAATTCTCCAATCCTTAAACTATGTTAGTAATGTTAAGCCTTCTTCAACGGTTTTTATGAAATAATTGAAGAACAAGTCTCCATTGACGAACAATGAAAACACCTTGAAAGTCTACTATGAATTCTCCAATCCTCAATTTATGTTGTTAGTAATGTTAAGCCTTCTTCAACGGTTTTTATGAAATAATTGAAGAACAAGTCTCAATTGACGAACAATGAAAACACCTTGAAAGTCTATTATCCTCAATTTATGTTGTTAGTAATGTTAAGCCTTCTTCAACGGTTTTTATGAAATAATTGAAGAACAAGTCTTGATTGACGAACAATGAAAACACCTTGAAAGTCTACTATGAATTCTCCAATCCTTAAACTATGTTAGTAATGTTAAGCCTTCTTCAACGGTTTTTATGAAATAATTGAAGAACAAGTCTCCATTGACGAACAATGAAAACACCTTGAAAGTCTACTATGAATTCTCCAATCCTCAATTTATGTTGTTAGTAATGTTAAGCCTTCTTCAACGGTTTTTATGAAATAATTGAAGAACAAGTCTCAATTGACGAACAATGAAAACACCTTGAAAGTCTATTATCCTCAATTTATGTTGTTAGTAATGTTAAGCCTTCTTCAACGGTTTTTATGAAATAATTGAAGAACAAGTCTCAACTGACGAACAATGAAAACACCTTGAAAGTCTACTATGAATTCTCCAATCCTTAAACTACTAGTAATGTTAAGCCTTCTTCAACGGTTTTTATGAAATAATTGAAGAACAAGTCTCAACTAACGAACAATGAAAGCACCTTGAACGTCTACTATGAATTCTCCAATCCTTAAAATATGAAAAACATTTTCAAAGGCAACTAAACCTTTTTTTATTTTTTTTCTTATGAAGATGAGAAATATTTACCATGGGGAAGTAAATGCACATAGGTCAATATACATAAAACTGGAACATAAAGCTTGGAAATTAAATTAACAACTAAACCACCAGGGCTAAGCTAACTAGCTACTGAAACAAACACCACAAGGCTCTGGAATCTGGATCCTCCCAAAAAAGAAAAAACTCACAGCAACACACGGGAAGGCTATCTGGATTGCACCCCATCAAACCATTCTTGCCTCAGCCCTAGACCTGAAGATAGAGTATAGGATGCCAACACTGATGAAAACCAGAGTACACTATATGTACCTTGGGCGATGTGCAGTGAATGCACCTTCCAGCAACTGGGAACTCTATTACACAAACTGGAACTCAGCTATTACACAAATTCGAGTGAGCAACCAAAATAATGATGTGCAAGCAATCAACGCTAGAGACTCGGTCAATAGTTCTCGACAAAGTTGTTTTAGAGTCGCTATTTTCATTGGACAATATTAGAGTATCTGCTAATATTCCAGAAGGTACCCAATCAGAGGTAAACATTACCACACTAATACCAGCTAAGCTACCAGTGAAACTACCTGTATAAATATTTTGAACAGCAGGTTTCAAGATTGAGATGGCACATAATACTGTGGACGATTGAAACGAACAGGCTCATAGCCTGGAAAAATGCACATGGATAAGAGGTTGGTAAAAGTGTTCAAAACGAACTGCTTCTTGCACATTATTTGAGTGACCTTTATTTGCTATTTTCTGAATCTTGTGCTAAAAAGTAGAAGTACCTTGGATGTTGAGAAGCAGGAGGCGACTAAGAGTCGGGATGCTTTCCACGTCTTTGAAAATTGGCTCATTATTGCCGTAGCAAATGACCCGATGAAGGACAACCACCTTGATAAGAAACACCAAATCCCTAGAATTTCTAAAATACGCTTGCTGAAACATTGCAAGCCCCAATCCAGAACTGAGTGGCTCTGAGGAATCTCATGATCCGCAAAGGCTTGATTCTAAACTTGATGTGTTTTACCACGTGACAAGAAAAGGTGATCATGAGTTTCAGGGTATTGTAAACAGATCGGACACATAACTGAATCAGGACAGTTTCACTTCATTAATTTAGCAAACACTGTCGGTCATTGTTGTAGTTTCAAAACTTGAAACAAAAGAAAAAAGGCAATAGACATACAAAATAGGCTAACTTTTAAGAAAGTTTATTTTCATAGTCTTTTATGCATTTCAATTAGGGGTGAGCACAGTTCGGTTTAGGGGTCAAACCGCAAACTAAACCGTTACCCCTCAGTTTGAAAAATTGTGAACCGAACCGAACCAAACCAAACACCATCGGTTTGGACGGTTCGGTTTGGTCTGTTTGGATCGGCTTGCGCCCACTTAAAAACATTATTCATTTGCAAACTATGATTGGATCAAACAGTGATTAAAAATTGAAGTTATATGTTTTATAAATTGCATATAATCTTGTTACATTCGATATATAAGTACTCATTTGTGTATGAGAAAGGATAAGTAAATATATAACATTTATTGGTCACAAATTTTTTGTGTTTTTCTTTTCTTATAATTTTTAAGATTTGTATATATGAATTTGCTTACCACCGTATATGTGAAATTGTCAATGAATGTTATTAGATGTAGAGTAACATATTATTGGTCTGTTTGGTTCGGTTTGGAATCTGTTTAAAGGTCGGTTTGAGAAATGTGAAACCAAACCATTAAGATTTTTGGACGGCTTAGTTCAAATTGGATCGGTTCGGTTTGAGCGATTTGGATCGGTTTGAACAGTTTGATGCTCACCCTTAATTTCAATTGTCGATATGAATGATCTTTTAGCGGTAGAATGTGGTGCGAACAATATAGCAGACATCTTTTTCTTTATAAATTACATTCATCTTTTAGCAGACAAATGAGGCGCAAGTTTTAACAAAGTACATTTATCGATCTTTATAAACTACTAATATTCAAAATGAACAGGCATCTCGTAACTTTTAAGAAAGTCAGTTTTCATTCTATGTAATGCATTTCAATCACTAATATATATTGATCTTTTAGCGGCACAATGTGGTGCAGATAACTAAACAAGCATTCCCCAAATAAAACAGGTGTCCCCTAACTTTAGTAGTAGTTATAAACTATTAGAACAAGTCTCAACAAAACGGAAAGGTTTATCTCTTCTCTGGTACAAATTAGAAAAGTGCCAACTAACCATGTTGGCCTCTGCACTTAACCCTTCTCAGTCTTGTCCTTGTGCTTTACTTGGATGCTCTACCCTCATCTACAAACAAACAAATATGTGCAACAATAAATGAACGTGTTGGCTACTCACTAAAGTCATCTCATACTTGTCGTTGTGCTTCACTTTGAAAGTTTGCCCCAATCTGCAAATGAAGATGAAAGAAATCAAAATTAACACAATTTTGCACCAACAAATGATCATGCTAACCACTATACTAAAGTTGTCTTATACTTTTCCTTGTGCTTTATTTTGATGCTCGGCCTTAATTTGCAAACGAAGAAAAACAAATTTCAATATTAACACAAATGTGCACCAACAATGAGAAGAGCTTTGGAGGAAGGGAAGTTGAAAGAGAAGAAACCTACTTATTTTATTTCCCTATGCACCTTTTTACAATAGTACTCCTTTAGCATGTCTCTACTGTAAATTAGAGGCTCCTCATCAGGGTAAATTACACTCGGTGCTTAAAAGATTATTTCTTAGCACAATCGTTACCCCTCCATTTTAGAAATTGTAGCGACACCCCGTCCTCTTAAAATTAGGTGAATGGTATTAAATTCTTAGTTAAAATTTATTGCCCTTACTTGTGTAACGAATCTTCAGATTTACCATAAACCCAGATGAGCACAATTCACGTAAGGGCATAGTTCACTATATGAACAATTATTTCGCGATTGAGAGAGAAATAATTTAACTAGAAGTGTCACACAACCCTATATATGCATTTCATTAAGGCAAAAAACAATCATGTGGCAAAGTTCACTATCTTTGAATGTAGCTATTGTTTCATAGAAGACACTTTTAAAGTAAAAAAACATGTTTTCCATGATACTTACAACTTCTTTGAGTGTGGTAGTGGACAAAACACAAATCTCCTAGTATATAGAACTACATTTAATTCAACTTTAAGATGAACTTGCCGCTCTTTAAAACTTCATTTGTAATACATAATTTGATCAATTATTTTTTTACGTAGATTAAGAATTTAAGTGATATATTACGTGTTTTTCATTATACCCTTTAAAGAGAGGAGGGGAAGAAAGTGGATCGGGAGAGAGAAAATTAGTTAATAGAGTGTTAAATGTTGAAAGAGAAATGAATAAAAAAGTGTAAGAAGATGAGTCTGGAGAGAGAAAATGAGTTGATAGAGAAAGAAATAGAGTAAAAAAAATCTAAAAAGGATAAATATGTAATTTGGAAAGTTAGCAATTTTTGTGAGATGACCCAAAAAAAAATATATGATCAATTTTTTGGGATAGAATGAATATAAAATTTGGCGGTCATGGATAGTGTGCAGATAGTATTTCAGTATTCATCTGGCAAGTAGTATAAGTGAAAGAGATATTTTATAATCGGTGCAAGTTGATCACCTCATCTTGCATAAGCCGCACAAAATGCATGTAACGGTCATAAGAGAAGAAGTAAATAATCTTTACTGTCCTTTTTCGACAACAAGATTTGATAAAATCGAAAATTAGCAAGATCATTCTTTGTAAAAATTAAATATCCTTGTTCCTACCGAATGCAATACCATCTTGATGATAAGAAAAGAGGTGCCATATGCCCATCTGAAGCTCTACTACGCGCGCCACGCTCCACATGAAATAAGTTATGCCTTCGGGATTCGAATGCTACGAGAATGTTGCTGTCTCTCTTATGAAGTGCCCACATGACACTAATTCCGTCACTAAAAGAAAGAACAAGTGCACAGCGCACATACACACCAGCATTGCATTATTAACATTCACATTTCCGTAACACATGCACACAAGGACACGTACATGTGATTTGCATATATATATATATATATATATATATATATATATATATATATATATACACACACACACAATAAACTCTTACAACATACAAGGCATAAAAGGGAAAAATATCGCATGCACATCTAAATTGGGCCCGAAGAAGGGTTCCCCAATTTTTTAAACATTGAATCTAAAGATATGTGATTTGACTAGTCAAATAATAGTTGTCAAATATTTGTTAACGCATGTAGAACAAGCAAAAAGATAAAGAGATAACGAAACCTCCAATCTTGTTGCCAATTTTGTCATTCCACACAAGTAGTACTAATAGAAAAAGAAAGAAAACAATAATTATAAGAGTGGTAATAAAAGAATTTAAAAGGAAGAAAGGAATGCCTATAAAGGGGTCGAGTAAAAGCGAGCAATCAAATTACATGCGATGTTTGAAAAGAGATTTCTAGGAGTGTTACTTCTTTGACGATTAAATCGACTTGAATAAGTTAGCATTTTCTCGTATCCGATGAGATCAGCATCCAAACCCTATCCATATAGTGCCATATAGGAGAATGTCATTATAACTTGTCTATATTATTTAATGGTACACCTTGCGGTGAAATTTTTTTCTTGGCATTTTGAACTGTACGTCTTCATAATGTAGTAACTTCAAATTAAATAGAAGTTAATCAAGCTCATGGTTGGAAACTTCATAACATTTAGTAACTAACTGCTCCACTCCACAACGATTAAACCGCTTCATACATTTAGCTCTTGGTCTCTTTTCGTGGTACACTCATTCTCCCACTTTATGTAAATTCGTATTGTTAAATCCTGTATATGTCCGTCTTATTTGTATATGTGCTTTTTAATTGCACACGCTATGCGTGTGTACCACTAACCCCTAGTAAAACTAATGAACAACACCCAATATATCAAATCGGATACATACTAAGTCATGCAATTACTAAACAAACCTCCCAACCTATTAGCCAACAGAACTGTGGAACTTTCATGTGTTCATCGACCTCTTTACACGTAGTGAGAAACTACTGAATCGCAATACCAATGAATTGGCATTACATTTACAACATGTGTTTTGCTTGTCGTTTTTGAAGTAAGTGTCGCCATCTCAAATTGTTGCTCTTTACTAACTATTTTACGAATTGCAATGCGCGGGCAATGCATGTTGTGAAACAACAAAGAGATAATAATAGTTCTTTTTTGTTTTTTGAGAGAAAGCTGTAATGGTTTATGAAATAACAATTTTGCTTTTTGGTTAAGCGGAGAAAATTATCATTTATAAAGGAGTTTTACAAACCGTCCCGGCTAGATCAGCTATTTTACAGACAGAAAGGATGACATCACAAGCAACCAATAACACTACCGGAAGAACAGTTTTTGAACAGGCAAATTCACTTTTGGGCAGTGGGCATATTTCAGAGTATGCATTCTGTCTGGCACCTAGTAAGCATCACAGTCTTTGCCACAAGGAAATTTATCAGGCTAAATGCTTGACAACTAAAATGTGTGGTTCGTATGACAATTTTCAATCAATTCTTTTGCAGGAAAATGCCATTACGAAAAATCATAGTGAATCCAAAGAAATCTATCCTCCATGGAAACGCGTTTGTATGAGCGTTGGTCTGTAGATTTAGAACTTTCAGAAGAAGGACAAGAGAGAGGAAATTAAATATTAAGAGATGATCAACTTGGTTCCTCTTTGTCAAACTTTATTGTTCCTTTTTTTCTGGTCTTAGGCTTGTAAGATCCTTAAATAAAAAAAGCAAAAACATCCCTTAATCTATCCTCCAACCAAAACCCACAACCCCCACTAAATAAAAAAACAACCCCCCAAAACTCCTCTGTTGTCAACGACAACGACAACGATTTTGATAATCAAATTAATCTCTGAAATAACTATAATGATCAACATTTCAACCCAAAAAAAAAATAAATAAAAAAAATTAGTCTCACCTTGCTGCTTGGCTTTCAAAGCAGGGGAAATTGACAAAGGAAGCTACCGACTAGTATTAAAAGCATTTCAAACATCCCAAATCCAAGAAAGTCCAAGAAGTGATGCCCGCATACTGTTCCCAAACTGGCAATGACCCTTTTCTCCTAGCAATATCTTTTCACATCGCTGTTACACGAAATGTATACTCCTCCTACATGGACCAGAACCAGTTCTTGCCTCTTGGTTCCGATCAGAAAGTTGAAATGAAAAACAAAAAACACCCCTTAAGCGCAATCACTTCGCTTCCCGTTTCATTCATCATACTCTCTCTCTCATGCGCGCGCGGGGTTATATAATGACTCCACCACAATCACTATTAGCACAACCAAAAATTCCCAACCAAAACACACAACGGCCACTAAATTTAAAAAGCCGGCCACCCAAAAACTCCTACCTTATTTGGCGGTGCGTATGCAATTTTGAATTTTAGAAACTCCAACTTAAATATAGAAGTGGTTCCATGAACATAGGCATATATGAATGGCATTGTACATGGATGCAGATCCATGTGTATATACATCTAGTACACACAAATTGCTCCATTGAAACCTGATTTGCCATTGATTTGTACCGTCCATCAGTTAAGTTCATGTACAAGGCATATGGGAACTTAATAGGATGAATGCTGATTGACGGTATTAAAAAGACTCGATAAGCTTAATTCACGAGTTCAGTAACTAACTATTACTGCATGAGAGTTTGATAATCAAATTGATCTCTGAAATAAATTACAATGATCAACATTTAACCCTCCAGAAAAAAAGTATCCAGAGTCCCGCCTTGTCGCTTGGCTTTTTGACAAAGGAAGCTAGTAACTAGTATTAAGAGCATTTCAAACGTCCCAAATCTAAGGAAAGTCCAGGAAGTGATGCCCGCATACTGTCCCAAAACTGGCAACGACCCTTTTTCCTAGCAATATTTATTCGCATCGCTGTTACATGATATTACACTCCTCCGACCTCCTACTTGGACCAGCACGGTTCTTGGTTCAGATCAGAAAGTTGAAATGAAAAAAAACACACCTTAAGCTCAAATCACTTCTCGCCTCCCGTTTCATTCTTCATACAACACCTCTCTCTCTCTCTCTCTCACACACACGCGCGCGGTTATACAATGGGTTTGTTGGTCCTTGCATTGAGCTGCTTCTTGTTGTTGAGATATGGAGAGTCGAGGGTGCCACAAGAAGAAGGTCAGTAAACTTCCCAGTTCCCACTACCCATTACGTTACACCCTGTTTCGGTGCCAAGAAAGCGCGAAGATAGAGAAGAAATTTTTGTGTGTACTCAATAAGATTTCGTTGTTGTCATTCGAGTAATTTTGTGTGTACTGGACAAGATTTCGTTGTTGTCATTTGAGCTTGTGTTTGGGGATTTCGAAGTTGTACATGGCTAAAAAGGATAACTTTTTTACATGTTTCTATGCCCTTTTCCAACAAACTGACATATGATTCGGAACTTTGAGTACAAAATCAAGAATGGTCGTCTATAGAAGGTAGATATTAGCAGTTCAATGCTTTAAGTTGCTTGGTAAGTTTGGTGGGTTTTGTTCAGTTTTCAGAAAATGAGTTAGAAGCTGAAATTTTGAAATCCTAGTTCATTTGCTATATTATGGTTCAGATGCTCATCAGTTTGGAACTGGTTGAGGTCATGATTTTGCTGCCAAGCTCTACCATTTCATGCTTGAAAGAACTAAGTTCACACATTTGATGGTGATTTTGAGGAAGTAAAATGTCTTTAGGGTGCTTTTTGTGATAAGCACAATATTCAATTGTAATGTGCATAAAAGTCAAATGTTGCTTGCATTGCTGGAGGGAGGTTGACTCAGACTAGAATTTGTTTTGCATTTAGTCCTGCAAATTCATTCTTACGGAATTGAAAATCATTCTGTATGTGTAAACTGGAAAATGTCATCGTGCTCTTCGTTGAAAAGCCTATGACGCTGGCCTAAATCTTCCATTTGTGATGCTTCTAGAGTTGGGAAGTGTGACCTCATCTCTGACACAATTTGGGCTGTCAATTATCTCTTTTTATATCCTTTGAAGTTCGATCTTGCCTATTTGCATGTCTGTGCTCTGTAACTTAATCAGTAAAATATGTCATTTTTCTTAAAACTGCGTCTATAATGCCAGAAGTTAAGCTCAATTCACCGGCTTTTCTAACCAAGGAACCTGCAATATTCTGATATAAGAAGTTAATGACTATATAATATTGAAAGCCAGATTCAACAGTGCTATAAAGATCAACGATGTTCGATGTTAGTAGATTTGTGGTCTGATCATATTAATGGATGAATAACAAAGATGTTCAGCATACACTAACTCTTCATTATTCAATTTTGTAGAAGCAAAAGCATTCTAGGTTAGTTATCTAGTTTGATATTCCAGCATGGGTGATAGGAGGATTGGGAATATGTGAGAAAAATTGTGGTAATTTGTGCGTCTCTGAGAAGCTAGAAAAATTTGAGGATTAAATAAGAGGTGTGATAACTTTTCATGGATAGTGTTATGGAATGACAATCGTGCAAGAGTTATAATGAGTAAATTGGTTCATGTCAAAGCATTAAAAGGAGAAGAGGGAGGTTGAGATGATAATGGTGAGCGGAGAAGAGTGGTTCATGAAATGATGTAAAGGCAGCTCAGTCCAGGTTCAATGGTATGACCTATGGCTGATGAACCTTATGAGAACTGCCCCTGCTCGGGAAAAGGGGCTTCATTGCTGTGCTTAGTCAGATGTAACAAAAAATGAAATAAGAGTACTGCATTCGTAAGTAGTAATTCATATGAGGCCTGTTCCCATTAAATTTACAGTTTGCAATCAATGTGAGTACTCTGTTATCTTCACAATGCTGGTCACCATGTCGTTGCTCGTCTTATCAACATAACTCCTTGATTTTAAAGAAACGTGTCTTAAAATCACGCCTAGCTAGATATCACGAAATGAACTCTCCAATGTGCAGCATGTCCTTGAGGCCTAGATGGGAAATGGAAAAGATGGTCAGGTAGACTTATTAGAGGCAACTTAGCAAGCAACTTGCGTTGGTAGCATTGTATTTGTATGCCTAAGCTTGACAAAATAATTTTGGCTTTTGGTTGCTTTAGTTTAAAAAGATCGATATGGTGTTGTGCTTTGGAACTCATGACATCTCCCCCAATTTTCATGCGCTTTGCTAAGAATGCATGGCCAGTTGAATTTGCAATAGTTGGATGATTTCCCATAACTTATAACCGTGCCAAGCTTTTTGTGCGAGTTTCTACGTAAACAAATTCATTTTTGGTTTTTTTGCTTCTATATGCTACAGTGATCCGTCAATTTGATTCTTGTTTTTCATCTATGTCCTCTAGTGGATGCTCTTCAACAAATTTTCAGTAAGATGGGTGCAGTATACTGGAAGTTTAATATTGACTCTTGCCAAATTGAAATGGTCAGAGCAACGCCACATGCTCCTGGGGGCTCTGAGAGCTCAGTTGGTTGTGACTGCAGTGGAAACAGCACTGGCTGTCACGTCGTAAGGATGTACAGTATACTCGTCTCACTCTTCCATACAATTACGCGATGCAGATTTTTCACCATAGGGCCTTCATGTTGACTTCTATATGATTATTTTGATAAGTTGTAGGAACAGCATCATCGCAAGAGTGAATCTGAACTTTATTTGCAAGAAGCATCCTTTGAAAAATGTTAAGGGACATACTATATGCAGATAATTGGGTAAAGGAGAGTAAGAAGAATGAGCTTTTCTTTTTAGGTTCTCTTCTACCTCTTTTCCTTCTCTTGCCAACTCAAATATGCTTATCAAATTTCCATATCGCTTCGAACTCTCCTAGCGTGGTCTGGAATAGTGGCTATATCCATTATAGATATTGGTTTACTAACACTTAAGAAACTCAGGGAACATAAACGCCACTTATGGAATCATTATTTTTAGTTCAGAAATGGGATTTGACTATTTTCTTCATTACCCAACTTACTTGTTATGTATAAAAGAAAGAATGCTATCATTGCATATCTATTCTACTGCGGGATCTGCCCCTAGGTCTAAACGTGATTGGATTTTGCATATGCAGTGTACTCAAGGGTTATAGTCTTCCTGGTGTTCTCCCAGCTGAACTCGTGAAGCTTCCGTACCTCCTAGAGATGTAAAGCCTTTTCAAAAGTTGGCTTCTAGAAGTTTCTGCAATATTTCCGTATAAGTGCCTTCAAGTGAAATAGGATTTCCTCTACTCCACTTAATTGCATTGTTGCCGATTTTGCAGTGATTTTGCATACAATTACCTGCACGGTCCAATACCACCTGAATGGGCTTCTACAGGGCTGACTTTCATGTAAACTCCTTTTCTTCCCATATGATTTTACCTTTGGTTCTGGAATTTTTCTTTCATATAATTCACCACCGTATTGTTGTCGCAGCTCTGTTCTTGCAAATCGCTTATCGGGGGAGATCCCGCCCGAATTGGGAAATCTTATCACCCTTACGTACCTGTATGTCTTTGTTTTTTGTTAGACGCTTGTGTTATTTGTATAATTGGGGCAAAATATCTGAAGTTACACTAGGTTAGAACTTTGCAGCAACTTATTTTCATCCCAATTCTGTTGAAACAAAATGGTGAGGCATAGATATGATATCTCGTATATTACATCGACCTTTACTTCCCGGATACATTCCATGAGTACTGTAATTTTAGCATCATATTTCTGTTCTACTTTTGAATGGAGTTATTACCAGGAACCTTGAAGCCAACCAGATTTCGGGCACTGTTCCTCCTAACCTGGGAAAACTAACTAACTTGAAGAATTTGTAAGACTTAAATTCTTGACTGCCTTGTGCTTTACGCCTTTTATATTCACGTTTAACTGATATTAATTAGTTGCTTCTGGTCCCTGATATTGTAATTCCAGGATATTGTCATCCAACCGATTAACGGGGAAGCTGCCAATGACCCTTGCTGGGCTAAGTTTAACAGATTTGTATGCTTGTATCACCAAACCTTTGTATTCACCACTAGTTCACTGATACTATCGTTTGAGCATCATTTGTTGGATAATGCAGTAGAGTAAATGATAACCAATTCAGTGGACAAATACCGGATTTTATACAGAATTGGAAACAACTTAAAAGATTGTAAGATCCTTATCTATCCAAAATTGCCTTTTGAGGTCTAAGATAATGTGTATGCTGTGTGTTTATCTTGAGTTATGTGATTTTGAAATGTCTGAATAAAGAGAAATGCATGCAAGTGGACTGGAGGGACCTATTCCATTGAGCATCTCACTTTTGGAGAACTTGACTGAGTTGTGAGTGTACTACCTCTTTATGCATTAATGAGTTCTTAACTGATAATGAGATTCACTCATGACTACCTTCGATATAGGAGGATTAGCGACATAAATGGGTCGACACAGGGGTTTCCCACTTTGAGAAATACTACAGGCTTAGTAAGATTGTACGTTGAAAGTTCATGAATTTTGTTTATTGGCATATTGAGTCGTGCATTTGATCTTGCATCTGTTGATATACTTTACTCTTGATTTCAGGGTATTGAGGAATTGCAAGATTTCTGGAGTGATCCCTGCATATATTTGGAATATGAGGAATCTGGAGATGTTGTGAGTACTCTATGGGCTCAATGTATTTGTATTTTGTTGCACTATTTTCTGAGATTTATGGATGACTACATGATTTAGGCAGTCAAAATTGCTTGCCTGCATGCATCATGCTTAATAGTAAGATTTAGAATTGGTCCTATTGGGGTTTTTATGCTGTCATATAACTTCACTTGGCACCTTTATGAGACCCATTGAGATACACTGGTAGTTGTTCCGCATGTTGAAGTTGGAGGGCAAAGGGGGATGGGGAACTCCATGCTGTACTAAACACGAAGTTAAATAAGATAATTGAATAAATTGGACGAAGGGAGCATTAAATAAGGCTTGAAATGATTAATTCAAGTAATAAAATTCGGTAGTTTGGATTGTTTGAAATGTCTTTAGAAAGTATTTGACGCTATCCTTTTGTTACATATTTATGTTGATACTATATCGTTTGGGTTTTATTTTCTTGGAATAAAATGTTTCTGAACTCGTCTTCAACAAGTAAATTACCTCTAGTCTTACACTTTGGGTGGAGGAGGCCGAAAAGAATGTTGAGTAATAAGTTGCACACAATAAACAAAAAAAGAAAAGGAAGAAAGAGAAAGAGAGAGATAGATAACGCTATTTAGGTTATATTGTCCAGAAGGTGGTAGTTTAAATAGAGCTAATTAGATTGCTTCTGTAGCCTACGATGCTTACCTTTTGGAGCTTTTCTTCCCCTAAAGATATCCCACCTTAGCTCGTCTGATGTTCTTGTATAACTTGACTTTATAGCCATTCTCTTCCCAATATCTTTCCATTTCTGTCTTCTCTTATTTATTATTATTATTTTTTTGTCTTTGTTGGGATTCGGGAGTAGTTAGCTCCAGCGGTCTTGTACATATGTTCTCTTGTCTTGTCTCGTCTCGTCTAAGAAGTTCTCTGTTGCTATAGGACTGCACATCAGCTAAGATATCTTATACAATGTTTGGTCTTTCTCGAGATTTGATCTTATACAATATTGGACTATATATTGTCGCCTGCTCTTACCTTTTACTTCTCTTCCTCTTTTTTATAATTGGATTCTCTGTTTTGTAATTTAAACAGGGACGTAAGCTTTAACAGCTTAGTTGGGGAAATTCCAAATGACGTCAGCCTAAGGGACTTGAAATACATGTAAGCAATGACATGCATTGCTCTTTCCCTTCTATGAATCTAAAAGACCTAAGAGAATTAGAAACATAATTGGACCTGCAGAGTATTTGTTTTTTTTTTTTTTTTGGATTTTACTTTTTCTTAAGCTACTTTAAAGACTTGAACTGTTTCACAACCTTGACCAAATTGGGTTAAAAGTTCCTCACTGTCCATTTTATAACATACTAACTTATGTCTTGCTTTTAATAGGTTTTTAACTGGCAACATGCTAAGCGGAAATGTGCCCGACTCAATCTTGAAGGACGGAAGTAGCATGTATGTTTATTATCTTTAAGATGCTTATATTACGTTTCTTTGAGTTTTACATTGGTGGCGAGCTCATGGGCTCAATTTTTCTGCGTCCACATCGATGTGTTTTAAAGTGAAAGTACAGTTCTGGTGCCAAGGTTGAGAGCATATAGCTCTGCTCACATGGGTGTTCGGCACTCAGCATCCATATTAATCATTAGAGACATGACATGTAAATCCAATTGTTTATATCTCCATGTGTTGTAATAAGTAAGATCAACATATATGCTCAATGGTATGCACCATGCAGTGATCTCTCCTACAACAACTTTACGTGGCAGGGACCTGATCAACCCAGTTGTCGTCCGAACATGTAAATATAGCTCCTATGTTGTTTATCTACTTTTTCTTCCTCAAGTAAGTTTACTCGATGAGTCGATGTTATTGATATAAAATTTTCATTTTTGTTGGCTAGGAAGCTTTACATAAATTTGTTTCAAAGCTCTTCAAGTGGAAGTTCCTTGTAAGACACTTTTTCTTGCTTCGTAATGTTCTGAATTGATGTTATAATTATATATTATTCTCAACCGCTTGATGTTTGATGCTGATTGTTCATACATATATCTCTGACAGACGTGGATTTCTTCCATGTTTGGAGGATGTCAGCTGTCCCAGATGTAAGTTTGTTCTTTGGAGTATGGTTACTTTGAAGTACATTGAATAGTTTCTAAGTTGTCAGAAGCTCATATAATGTTCTATTTTTTCTTTAATTACTTAAATTACATGTTTGTGCTGGAAAGTAAATGTCAAGGCCCTAAGGTGAAGTTCTTTAGCTCTATAACAAAATGTGGAATACTTTATATTCACAACTCGTAATATAAAAACCTCCCCTGTTTGATTAATATTCAATCGATGGTTCCAGATGTACAATTTAAGTTACGCCAATTGTGGGTTCCGCTGACATTGCTATGCCTCTCAGTTTTTTTGCATGTCCTTTCACTTTCTTGCCAAATTACTACAATGGTCATGCGGGTCAGAGTTGTTGGTTAGCTAGCTCTTTAATGCAACTCTGTTTCGTTGGTAAGAACTACCTGGTAATGAAAACCCAATTTTCTAGGTACTTTGTTTTGGTAAAATTCCTAAGGTGTGGTGCATTGGTGAGCACAAATTTATGTAATGTACACTAATGCTACTTAGATACTGGACTCCTTTCTGCTAATAGCGCTTCTTATGACTACATTTTAATTACTTATGGCAGATTGGTGCTCTTTACATGTTAATAGTGGTGGAGAGGATTTAACAATCAAAGAAGGAAAGCGAAATGTTGTCTATGAAGGAGATGGCGCAGTTGAAGGTGGTGCATCACTATATTTCAGAAGTAGCAGTTACTGGGGATTTAGTAGCACTGGAGACTTCATGGACGACAACAATCACCAAAATACACGTTTTGTTGAAGCTGTGGAGTCTACAAGCATCTCTGCATTGTATAGTACCGCGCGGCTTTCTCCTCTTACGCTTACTTATTTCCATTCTTGCTTGGAAAACGGGAGTTACGAAGTCAGCCTGCACTTTGCAGAAATACAATTCACAAATGACAGCACTTCTCAGAGTCTTGGAAGGCGGATATTTGATATCTATATTCAGGTAATGTTATAAATTAATGGAAATGTGCTACATGTTAATGCTACTTTTTATCATGAAACTTACTTACCTCTTCTGACTCAGGGGAATTTAGTTGAGAAGGATTTCAATATTAAAGATCTGGCTCTTGGGGCTCAAGTGCCTTTGGCAAGAAGATATAATGCCAGCGTGACAAATAATATATTGGAGATCTGCTTTAAATGGGTTGGTAGAGGGACTACACGCATTCCTCGGAGTGGAGTTTATGGTCCGCTTGTATCAGCTATTTCAGTTAATCCGTGTAAGTGTTTTGTTTCAGTTCTTCCTCTCTTCTTCCATTTTTCTACCTATCCACATTGACTAATACGTATCAACTTCTACATGTGTGCACTCACGCGTGCGCACACGGTATATGATCCCATTACCCATGAACATATTTTGAAGCATATCGCCTATGGTTTGCTAAACAAAGTGACATCCTATATGATGAGTGGATGTCATGTTTACACTTGACGTAAGCTAACAAAAGAAAACTTTCTTTGTTCATCTATCTGTTTGTGTTGTAAGTCTGTTGTTTAGTACAATGAAATTGAAGCAGGGTTAAATCATTTTTCCCTAGCTTTTACCAGTTCATGTCAATGAGGAACAACTTCAGTAAAAAAGGTTTAAAGCGTCTTTAATGATATGTTTCTAGCATAACTTTCCAGCTTTCTTTTTTTGCAGATCTTAGATCTTGTTCAACTGGTGAGAAGAAGAATGTGACTGTGTACATTGTTGTTGGAGTTCTGGCAATCTTCGGTATATTGTCGATAGCCATCATCCTTTGGTGGAAAGGTTGTTTAAAAGGCAGAAAAAAGTCAGGAAAAGGTGAGAGCTGGATAATAAATCAAGAAGGATTGTTGGGTGGGTGGAGGGAATATACTCATTAGACGGGGCTTTTTTTCATTGTAACTTCCAATTCCAAGTTGTTTGCTTCTACATGACACGGACTTTGTACGAGTCTCAGGGCTGGATACATGTC
Organism: Escallonia herrerae; assembly: GCA_033070095.1. NCBI lineage: Eukaryota > Viridiplantae > Streptophyta > Magnoliopsida > Escalloniales > Escalloniaceae > Escallonia > Escallonia herrerae. Next base: position 3,113 of record JAVXUP010002353.1, on the reverse strand, counting down.
CAAGTGTTGGAACTTTGTTCGAGTGTCAGGGCTGGATACATGTTCAAGTGTCAGATCCGTCTAATTTTTAAAACACAAGACACAGGGGCACGCCAAAATATCCATATCTGTTATTAGTTTTAGGTTTTTCTAAGGTAAAATGGTGCTTTCTGTGACGGACGTGGTCTTAATTGAGAACTTGTCTCAGCTCAAAGCCAAACGAATTAAAAGAAACATTATAAGATAGTGTTAAAATAGACCATATCCAATGAAATATGTTGGGGACATATCCCATACCCATGTCCAAGTGTCGACTGTCCGACGGGTACTTCGCACATTCTAAAGAGTCCATGTATCATAGGTTTGCTTTGATACTGAGAGTTCAGAGTACTGTCTTATCTACGTATACATTGAACTTCTGCTACTGGTCTCATAAAAGTTCATATTGGTCAGAGTAGTTTTATCTATTATGGATTGATGTTGCAGTTGTGCAAAACTTGCCAAAATTGCATGTTGAGTGTGAGGCCTGAATAGAATTTGAACTTCGACATGGAAATATTGATGGATTTCCATAACTGATTTGTTACCTGATATACCACTTAACCTTTATCGAATCCATTGTTACCACAAGTTGTCCCAGAGTTGTGTTAGGGAAAATGCTACAGAAGCGGATTTTGGTAATTTTTTATTTTGTTTTGACAGTTGGATGAGATTATACACTTAACAAGTTAAAGCATCATGTGCTCATGCTCTATATTTATTTGGACAGAATTTGAAGGACTAGAGTTGCAAACAGTTTCTTTTACCCTAAGGCAAATAAAAGCTGCAACTAACAACTTTGACCCTACAAACAAGCTTGGAGAAGGTGGTTTTGGTCCTGTCTACAAGGTTTAATAGCTCGATCCATTACTGTCTATTTTGACCTAATAGTCTATGTCGTTTCTAACCAGAAGTTTTGCAGGGTCAATTATCTGATGGTACTGTAGTGGCAGTGAAGCAACTGTCCTCGAGGTCAAGACAAGGAAATCGTGAATTTTTGAATGAGATTGGCATGATATCTTGTTTGCAACACCCAAATCTTGTTAAACTTCATGGATGCTGTATCGAGGGGGATCAATTATTGCTGGTATACGAGTACATGGAAAATAATAGCCTTGCCAATGCTTTGTTTGGTAGGTTGTGTGATTCGATTATTTGGTTATGAAATCTTTTCCTTCAAAATTGTCAAATCATACTTATGAGTCATCTACATGGCTATATCTGGGTATGTCTAGGTTCGAAGAACAGTCAATTGATACTGGATTGGCCGACCAGGGTAAAGATTTGTATCGGAATTGCTAGAGGTTTATCTTTTCTCCATGAAGAATCAACACTTAGAATTGTTCACAGAGATATTAAAGCCACTAATGTGCTGCTTGATAAAGATTTGCTTCCTAAGATTTCTGACTTTGGATTGGCTAGACTAAATGAAGATGAGAAAACACACATTAGCACTCGAATTGCTGGAACAATGTAAGTTAACCTTACCCTTGTGGATAGTAGTGAAGTCTCTTACTCTCTCTTCTGGCGTGCCCCTTTGACATTATCAAATGACCATGTTGCTAGTATAAGCTGGTAACTTGAACTATGTCCTTCTTTCTATTTGATTTGTAGTGGATATATGGCACCCGAATATGCTCTGTGGGGTTATTTGAGCGACAAGGCAGATGTTTACAGTTTCGGAGTTGTGGCTCTGGAAATTGTTAGTGGGAAGAATAACAACAATTACATTCCAAGTAACAATTGCGTCTGTCTTTTAGATTGGGTACTCCAAAACTTCTTGCTTGATTTTTATTTCCCAATATCCGTGCTTATTTTGTGAATCGTCTGTCATAAACGTTTTTCTGCTGAGGGTCAACATCCTTACATCTTGTTTCTTTTCTTGTAAAGTTCAAAAGTAAGAGAAGTTTATATTGCAGGCCTGTCACTTGCAACTAAGCGGAGAACTAAAGGAGCTCATTGATGAGAGGATGGGGTCTGAAGTAAACAAAGAAGCAGAACGGATGGTGAGGGTTGCGCTCTGGTGCACGAATGCATCTCCATCACTTAGGCCCCTAATGTCTGAGGTAGTAAGCATGCTTGAAGGAGAGATACCTGTACCAGACGTAATCCCCGAACCCAGTAACTACACCGATGATCTGAGGTTTAAAGCCATGAGAGACTTTCACCGAGAAAAGCAGAGTCAGATTTCCAGTGGAGGGCAAACGCAGAACACGACGACAATCCAAAGTGATGTGCACTCTTCATCTACATTCACAGGACAATCTACATGAGATTTATCTGGGCAAAATCACAGTTGCAATGGCCTACATAAGAGCATAAAGTTGTACTCAGTTTGATTCTGTTCAATAGGGTTGCCATATATATGTCGTAAATTTTGAGTTCAGGCAGATCTAGTCCAACAATATCAATTTATCTCCACACCCCACCCCCCCCTCCCCTCCCCTCCCATGTGAGATTTTGTTAGACTGGAAATTTTGATTGAAGAGTTTGTATAGTAATGTTGGTTGGAAACTTCTGAAGATGTCCGGGAACATTTATGTCATGTTGCCCAGTCCCATGTTTACTATTTTTTGCATTGAAAATCTACCCATCTATTTCATTATGTTTGTGCAGTAGGGACAGTGTTATGAGACCTGACCAGGAAATGCAATTAGAGAGGAAATGGGTGTGTTCTGAGAAATCCCTCGTGATTTCTGCTGAATTTAGTTATCCAGCATATAGGGTTTAGGTTAGGGTTTTGGTTTAGGTTTAGGAACAAAAGCACAAAATGATTTTGTTAGGCAAGAACAATCTTTTTCGAAAAGGACATAAAGTCGCAAATTATTGCATGTACTTTAAAGAAAAAAAGTAACGGATCGGAAGGTCGAGGAAGATAAGTACTTTGGATTTTTTTCATTTTACTTTTTAGGATAGATGCAATATAGACATAAAGTCGCAAATTATTGCATGTACTTTAAAGGAAAAAGTAACGGATCGGAAGGTCGAGGAAGATAAGTACTTTGGATTTTTTTCATTTTACTTTTTAGGATAGATGCAATATAGACATAAAGTCGCAAATTATTGCATGTACTTTAAAGGAAAAAGTAACGGAT